>WAAG01008231.1:0-41857 GCA_013390105.1 Tichodroma muraria | reverse complement strand
GCCGTCGGCGGGCGGCGCGGAGCTGAGCTGGCTGAGCCTGGCCAGCCAGGAGGAGCTGCTGAAGCTGGTGCGGCCGCCCTACTCGTACTCGGCGCTGATCGCCATGGCCATCCAGAGCGCGCCCGAGAGGAAGCTCACCCTCAGCCACATCTACCAGTACGTGGCCGAGAACTTCCCCTTCTACAAGCGCAGCAAGGCCGGGTGGCAGAACAGCATCCGCCACAACCTCAGCCTCAACGACTGCTTCCGCAAGGTGCCCCGCGACGAGGACGACCCCGGTGAGGTGCCGCGCCGGGCGGGAGGGGTGGCTGGGCAGCGGGGCGCGGCGGGGCGGACACCGGCACCGCCGTGAGAGAGGGGCGGCAGCGTCCCCGTGGCCGGCGGGTCCTCTGTCCCCTTCTAGTCGGGCGCTGTCCTGACACCGCGCTCTCCGTCCCCTCGGGGCCAGCTCTATGATGAGATCGCGTTTCTCCGTCCCTTCTAGTCGGATGCTGTGATGAGACCGCGCTCCCCGTCCCCTCGGGGCCAGCGCAGTGAGGAGACCGCGCTCCCGCGTCCCCTGACCCGGGCGCTGTGATTGTGACCATCCCCTTTCGCCCCAGCCCGGCGCTGCCCCGCGGGAGATGTAGGCGGGGGCCGGCATGTCCCAGCCTTCGCCCCCTCCCCGAGCAGCCCGGGAGCGCCGGTTGTGCAAGGCCCGGCTCCTTCGGCCCGTGATTCACGGCTCCCCTCCCTGCCCGCCGCTGCCCGGGCCGGCCCCGGGGCACAGCCGGTGCCCGGGAGTGGGCGGAGGCGCGCCCGAACAGCCCTGGTCCGGCCCGGCGGGGCCGGGACGTGCCGGGCTGGAGGGCTCGGGACGTCGTGGGGTCACCGCGCCCGTCCCGACCGTGGGCAGGAGGCGAGTGGGGACAGCTGATGCCGCCACAGCGCCTCGCACCAAGGCTTGTGCGAAGGGCAGTTTGTCCGCAGGTCTCGCAGCTCAGTGCTGCTGGCCTGCCGTCCCCTCGGTGTGTCTGAGTGTACCAGCCCGCCTCTCCATCAGTTTTTCTATGAGCCGTGGCCCGGGCACTGCCTTGTCACCCGCTGCTGAGATGGCTGTAAGTGCCACAGCTTCTGTGAGGCAGCCAGAGCAAGGGGAGCTCTTCTTTCCCTCTTCAGAGAAAGGGGAGTTCTCTTTGGCCAGGTCGGAGGTAGAGGTGCAGATCTGTCTGTGCTTTGTGACGGCGAGGTCCTCCTCTTCTATGGCCTTAAGGTTCACTTGGGCATTGGAGGGAAAGAGGTGGAAATGTCCTGGAGACAGTTTTGGATCCATGTACTGGGCAACAGAGGGAGGAGGAACAGGTGCAGGAGAAATGTGGGTTCTGTGCCTGTTGGACAAGACATGGATGCTGCTTATCTGTCAGCAGCGGGGCTCGCTGTCACAGAAGTTGACTTTCTCTCTTGTGCCCCCTGTTTTCCACCAGGGAAGGGAAACTACTGGACCTTAGATCCCAACTGTGAGAAGATGTTTGACAACGGGAACTTCCGTCGCAAACGCAAGCGGCGCTCTGAGCCCAACGCCCCGGCGACCGCGTCTGTGGCCTCCTCTCTGGGGGGCCTGAAGGCCGAGGAAGAGCGACCCATCCCAGCCACAGGCAAACCATGTGGAAACAGCCCACCCCCAGAGCTGGACCCCTCACCCTCTGCCAGGGACCATCCCAAAAGCTCCTCTCCCTCCAGTATCATTTCATCCACCCCCAGCTGCCTCAGCACCTTCTTCAGCGGCATGAGCTCCCTGAGCGGCGGAGGCAGCCGGCTGACGGGGGGTCTCAGCAGTGACCTGCATCACAGGAACTTCTCTGCTGGACAGCTGAGCAGTGGCACTTTCACCCCTTCCAGCAGCTCTTCTCAGGAGGTGCCTTCCCCAGACCAGCTGCAGCGGGTTGCGGGACCTTCCCCTGCCTACTACAGCTCCTTCCACCCCAGCAGCGGCAGCCAGGGAGCCCAGTACAACCACTACTACAACTTCACAGTCAACAGCCTCATCTACACGAGGGATGGGACAGAGGTGTAGGGTGCTGGGGCAGCCGGCCGGCCAGCGCTGCAAAGGGAATGGGAGTTGGACCACGCGCTTTTGCAAACCGCATTTCAACGCTTCCCAGGAGCTCTTCCAGGAAGACTGATCTTCTCACCTTTCAAAATAAGAAGACCCCTTAAGCACCAGCAGAAGGCAGATGCAAAGTTTTTTCCCCATCCAGGAAAACGTTAGGTGGTGTAGATGGTTCGCCATCTAAATTCTGCAGGCGTGAACTGAATTAGTGTTTTCAGAGGTTTCTAATTCTGAATGTAGGACAAGAAGTTTAAAAACCATATCCATAAAGTGGTATTGGCAAGAGCCAAGCATAGGCATCCAGTGAGTCTTAGAAGAGAACAGGAAAATAAAAATGAAGAGATTTCTTATGAAGTGCCTTGTACAATGTATTAAAAGAACTCTTCTGCCAGCAATTGCCTCTGTAAGCCCTTGCTTGTGCCCTGATCCTGCAATTTGCAATGCACGGGGGAATACCCTGTATAAACAGCCACCCAAAACCTCCTCAAACCCTTGGAGGGTCTTCCTGTGTCTGGCATATTGCACAGCAGGGCCATGTCTTGTAAAACAATCTTTTTTCCCTGAGCTTAGTACCAAAGATAACTCTAGCCACGCAGCTTTAGCACAAGAATAAACACTGGGGTATTTTTATACATATTTGTACGTAATGTAACTCTTATGTACATAAGTTTCTATGTGGTTTTATATTTGTAAATTATGCTCTGGAGCTGTACTTATTTATAATGTGTTTTAAACTTTGTTAAAGTTTATTTTACTTTGTTTCCCCCCTTTTTGTTGTTTTATTTGTTTTGATTTTTTTGTTGTTTTTTTGTTTTTGTTTTTAGTGTATTACTGAAACTTTTCAGGCTGAACAGCTGTTGGGAATAAAATATTAACAATTGTTAGATATTGGCCTGGTTGTTCATCAGTATGTTTGAAGTATTTTAAAACTCTGTGGGAGCCAGGTTTTTCTTCCATATTGTTTGGGATAAAAGGTGTAAAAATTTATGAACAATTTCATCTGCGCAGTAGGGCGGAAAGACACCTGCTTTGCTCCCAGAAGAGACACATCTGAGCTGGTTTGAGTTTCTTGGAGTCTCACTGTGCAGTGTGGGCACTCCTTAATTTTTGTTTGTTTGTTTTTCTCAACGGTCTGAATCGCAACTGTCCTTTTCAGCTCGGTTTGGTAAAAAAAAGTAAAAACTTGCAACAGTAAAAGAGGCGGGACTGGCTCCAGCGCGGTGCCAGCTAGCAGGAGGCTCAGTCCTTTTTTCAAATCATTTTCTCTTATGGGATTGCACCTGCTTACACTGTCGGCCAGTGAAGAGGTGGGACCAGTCAGCTAGAAGTCCAGGCAGCGTCTCTGGGAATCCTTCCTGATTTCCTGCTGCCGGGAAAGGAGAATCCATCAACCCGTAGCCATTGCACCAAACAATCAACCCCTCATTCCTGAAGTTTTCACGAGCTGTTTTTCGGGGGCTGTGTGCTGTTAGAGCATAAATGTAAGTGTCTTCACGAGGAATGTAGCATCCACTGTGAAGTTAAGCGTGAAATTGCAGCTGTTTAACATACGGGCATCTGCTGTGATTTACGGCCATCCCTGCAGGCTATTCAGAAAACAAAATAGTTGGCAGCGCCGCTGCACTGGCTACCTGCAGAACATACAGGGCAGTGATGCAAGACCAACCGCTGGCCTGATCCAAAATATAATGAAGCCATGACGAAACATCAGATGACTTCCATGTGCTTGGGATCGGGACCAAGTACTTGCCCCGGCACTGGCCAGCCGCCCTTTGTGCAATCGCTGGGACCAGTGGGCGGGTGGCAACTCCTGCCTCTCCCCCGCTCCCCCTCGCCCCTTCCCGGCACAGATACCATCTTCCTGGCTTTAGGGGTAATTCCTCCTGATTTTAATTCCATCTCGGGTGATGCAGTGGCAGTGATAATGGGAGGGAAAGGGCAGACTAACACTAGGAAAAGGTCAAGGTGGTCAGTCTTGTCCTGCCACAGTCCCACCAGGCGTGGAATAGCTTTATTTGGAGTTTGGACTGCTGAGTTTGATCTAAGAGCAGTGGAGGGATTCCCAGCACCCCTGAAAGATAAATATCTAGTCCCTAAGTAAGTCAGGAATTGCATGCTTGTGTATCTAAGTGACCATTGCACCCCTTGTCCACTCTGCCAGCCTGCTCTCAGACCTTAGCAAGTGTTGAGCCAATGCAGGACACTCGTGTGTGTCCAGCTCCTGTTCCTCCACTCAGATTTTTTTTAATTTACCCTCTTCCATCGCTGTGTCTCTGCAGGCATTACCCATAAATGTTTGAGGATGCAGAACCAATGGCAAATTCATGTTGCCACTTCCATGAGCTGTATGTTTCCGCACAATACGCATAAACTTTTGCTCCTGAGGATCCCAAATCCGACAAATTTGTGTTGCAGGGTGGCCTGCACCTGGCAGTATGTCCTCAGCAATATCCCATGGCTCAACAGGGTTTGTGCCACTTCAGTTGGCAGGGGCATAGCCAGAACCTGCCAGAGCAGAATCAGGTAAGGATTCACCCACCGCAGTGCTCCAGCCCTGGTCCTGGTCCTGAGGGATGGTGGTGGGCTCAAGGGAGGCTTTGGCAGGTCCAACTGTCCCAGTGCACCTGTCCAGCCGTAAGCACCAAACCCTCCTTCTTCCAGGGAAAGCATATCCTTAGCTGGAACCAGGGAATGTGGCCCCTCCTACAGAGGAGCTATCCCCGGTGCGCTCAAGGGACGCTTGAGAGATTTCAGCGAATAGGCACCCAGTCTGCAGAGGAGACAGTGAATGAGCTAATGGCAGCCTTTGAGGTTTCCTTTTGCCATTGAAAGAGACTTCTTTTTAGCAAATCTTGGGAAAGGGAGGGGAAGAGGATTGAGTTTAATGACAGGCACTTAAAGGTAGCAGGGCTTTTGTCATGGGTTTAGGGATTTACTGAGACTCCCGGACTGAAGGAAGGGGAAGACAAAGGCAATTAGCCTGCTGTCCCACCCTGAGAGTCCCCACTCCCCTATAAATGCCAAGGCCATGCCTGGATTGGGCAGTTCTCCATGACAATGAGCCTCTCCCCAACCCGGGTCAGGCGGTGGCCCAGAAGCCCGGGGCATAGCCCATTCCCGGGGAAGTCAGCCGAGAATTGTCCTTCCTTAGGAGAAAGGCTCAAACTTCAGGTCTTCATCCTCTCTGCTCTGGCAGCTGTGGGGATCACCCGGTAAAATATGTCCTTCACAGAACTTCTGGCTTTAGGGAAGCAGTGATTTCATACAGATTAGCTGGTAGCCCACGGACCCCAGCTGCTGGTCACTAAAGTTAAACATCACAAGAAGTCTCCACTTTGCTTGTTTCTCCACTCTTTTTAGGAGCCCAGAGAGCTGCCTCCCCAGCTGTGGTACTCGCTGTGAAACCATGGTTGGGCTGATCACTGCAAATACAGCTGCCCGGTACTTCTGCAACACTCCCAGCACACACAACTCCTAAAAAAGGCATCCCCTGCTTGAGAAGAAGCGCAGTCCAGAGGCATTCCGAGAGATGCTTTGGCTCAGTAGCACAGATGCTTGCTGGCTCCTACGTGTGGCATTTCTCCAGCACGGGGTCGTTTAACTCTGCTCGGCACTGGCCTTATCGACCTGCCAGCAGAGGTTCGGGCAGGCACCCACTGCAGGTCTGCACTTGAGCTGCTCCGCAGTACAAAGGCTCTGCCCGTACAGCTGGATCAGCCCAGTCCCCTAGAGGAGACCCAGCTCCCATCAACAAAGGGAACTCCTGTGCCAGTAAAGCTAAACCCCCCAGCCCAGCAGCCCCGGCGTTGCGGGGCGGTGGGAGGGGATTCCAGAGGCAGAACAGAGCCATCCGCGCTGGGTTTCATCGCCCGCCAACTCCTTCAGAAGTGGGGCTTCAATTACTGCCACTGGCCAAGGGCTGTGGTTTGCTTCTCCTCTGAAGGTGGAGGCTTTGATTTGCCCTGTCGCTCACCAAGTCCGTGGAATTTGGCCACAGTGTGTTGTGCTTCTTGTACACAAGGTTTTATTGCCTTTTTTTTTTTTTTTTTTTTTTGGTGCTGATTAAGGGTGATTTTTCCAAAAATTTTTAGGAATAGTTCAAATGATACAACAGCGTTTTCTAGGACACTACAAGTATCCCTGCCCTTGCCCTCTCTGTATTTCTAGAGATCAAAAAAAAATCTTCATCAGACTTCTTGAGATAAGGCCCTACAAACCCTGCAGAGCTCACCTGACTCCAAGTGAGATGTACCTAAATTCTGCACAGCTCGAAAATGGAAGCTGGTCCTGCCAGTCTTGTTCTGATAGCACACAAAATAAGAGGGACAAAGAGTCATTTTGTAGCTTGACCAAAGAGAGTCAAGATGAGAATCAAGCCTGGCTGATTGTCCATGGATAGCTGACACCTCAGCTAGAAATAGCTGTGCCACATGGAGACTTTAATCATTGGGAAATTGTTATTTCTCCTCAGCTTTTTGAGAATATAAAGATTAGTTTTATTACCTTGTTATAAAATCCCTTCAAAACTAATTTTTGTTCCAAATTCTTTTTTTTATTCTGATTGCTGAAAGAAGGAAACTGTGGATTTGCCTTTTCTTTTTTGTGCTCTTTGACAGAAATCTCCATCAAGCTGAATTTCCACCCCTGTCCCCACCTCACATTTTCTATTAAAAAGAAGGTTGATGGAACTTTTTTTGACCAAATTACTGAGTGCAGTATTCACCTGGATAAGGTGACGAGAATTTGCCCCTCAAGGAATAACTGAAGTGTAATGTAAAACATCAAAGGTGTGATTTTTTTTTTTACCTTATACCTGAGCTATCTCTGAATCATATCAAATAATCTTCTAGTTTCATAACACCATACAATGCAGGCTAAAAGTGTATGTGATCTGCTTTGTGTACTGCTGAATGGATGATTAAACTGTCTAACCCGAGGGATAGTCATCCGGGGCCTGCCCCAAACACAGTGAAGTCAGGGGAAAGACTCCCACTGACTTCAGAGGGCTTTGGAGCAGACCCATAATCAGCCAGGCTCTCGTATACTTCAGGTGGTGTCTGTGAGACCGCCCGGGGACACATAAAAGGAGCTAAAGATTGCACATTGGTGAAATGAAAGTTGTAGGCTGATCCAGGCTCTTGGCTGCCCTAGGAGAGCAGAAGCTGTGTCCCAGTCTGCCCCAGCTCCTCGGATCATTTCCCCTTTCCTGCAGCCCATTGTGTCCAGGATTTATTGACAAAGCAAAGCTCTCGCCGCGCAGCCGATCCACGATTGCCATAACAGTGGCAAATCAGGTCAGGACTGATGGGTAACCTGCCTTCAGACCCTCAAAGGGGTGCTGAATTTATATCTAATTAAAGTAAACAGCGGAGCTGAGCTGGGCCATTTCCCTCCTGGCAGAACCTGCACCTCACCCCACCACTTCAGGGCCTCCACAAAGAGTGATCCTGGAAGACACAGGGGTGTGTCTCAACTCCAAAACAGTGGGGGGAGTCAAAGTGAACAAGGAGCAGAACCAAGCTTGGGCTTCCTTCAGCAGACTGAATGATACTCAGATGGGGATAAATTACACTCCCCATGTGTGGAAATGATATTTGCACTCATGTAAGTGCTCTTCTAGTCTAGACAATGGACTTCTAATGAAGCTGTCAGGCAAGAGGTTCAAAGCAGACCAGAGGAGGAGGTGCCTTACAGGTGATGGAGATACCCTGGGATCTCCTTCAGGAGATTTGGTATCACCCTAAAAAGAAAGCTGACTAAGTTAGGGCAGATAAGTTGCTCTCTGCAGCTGCCTGAAGAGCTAATCTAGGCCAAGATTTTAGATTCCCCCAGGGCAGGAATTCATGGATACATGCAGATATGGGACATCTGTCATGTGGGGTTGTGTATCTGGTTACAATTATACCATGACCACCAGAGATGGAGGTTTCAAAGAGAGATACAGCCCTAACCCATAGGTGAGCATCCTCTGTCATGGGAAAAGAAAGCTCCTTCCAGGGAATTTCTTTGAGGTGGAATAGGAAGTTTGGATCAGCTTTTTCACTCTACTTATTTTATTCCTGTTCATACACTGCTGTAGTCTGTGCAAGCACCTTCCAGCAATGCAGCATGATCAGTTCTCTCTTGCCTGCTGCAAGAACTGATCATGAAGTGTAGAACTTTTGGGTTTAGTGACCTGCTGAGCCACTTAGATGCTCACAAATCAATGGGATGGAACAGGATTCATCCAAGGGTGCTGAGGCAGTTGGCAGAAGAGCTCACCAAGCTCCTCTCCATCATTTATCATCAGTCCTGGCTAACTGGAGAGGTCCCAGATGGAGGTGCCAATGGGACACCAACCCACAAGAAGGGCTGGAAGGGGGATCCGGGGAACTCCAGGCCTGTCAGCCTGACCTTAGTGCCCAGCAATGTTATTGAACAGATCATCTTGAGCGTGATCACTCAGCACATACAGGACAGGCAAGGGGTCAGACTCAGCCAGCAAAGGTTTTGGAAAGACAGGTCCTGCCTGACCAACCTGATCTCTTTTTATGACCAGATGACCTGCCTAGTAGATGAGGGAAAGGCTGTGAGTGTGTCTACCTGGGCTTGAGCAAAGCCTTTGACACAGTTTCCATGGCACATTCCTGAAAAATCTGGCAGCCCATGGCTTGGTCAGGTGCCCAGGGAGGTGGCACAGTCACTGTCCCTGGAGGTTTAAGGAAAGACTGGATGTGGCACTCCGTGCCATGGTCTGGTTGACATGGTGATATTCAGTCATAGGATGGACTCGATGATCTCAGAGGTCTTTTCCAACCTAATTGTTTCTGTGATTGTGCTTTCAGGGAAATACTGTTTCCTGTTTATCCAGTCTGCTCTCCTATTCTCCTAGAACAAGTTGTTTGTGAAGGGCAGCCTGGCTGGAGATGGCAGGAGGTGAGAGCTGTGGCGCACTGAAATTTGCAGCTCCACTGTCCCCAGCACCTGGGGCAGCAGTTTTGAAACTGAGCTCAAGTCATTATTTGGTCAGTAGCATCAACATCATCAGATGTCTCAGTGGCAGAAGGTTGGACAACCTTTGCTGGGCAGCAGGAGAGCAACTCTCCTGAGACAGCTGTGGTAAGATGCTCTGGCCTTGTACTGCTGAAGCTTCATTAGGGCCCTCATTTGGACCAGAGATCATCTTCAAGCTCAAGGAAACAGATTTATATCCTGGTTAGGAAAATGTGAATTTGTGGCTTTCGTGAGCAAAGTGAAAATAAACCACAATCTCTTCAGACAGAACTCTCAGCTCATGAGAAAGGTAGGGGGGACTTTGTCCCTGCTTGCACGTAAACCCATGAGCTGATGGGGAGCAGCTGGGCTCTAGCTGAGGCAGTGTGTGACTAAAGGTGGGCAGAGGTTGTCAGAAGATAATAAGAGCTGTCATACCTTGGCAGAGGAAAACTTGTTGTCTTCCTCCTCTCCAACATTTGTCCCTTATCCTTGGCAGCATGGTGGGGAAGCAGACCTGACAAGAAACCAAGGAGACCCTTCAAGGGATCAGGGAATGTGTTCATTATAATGGAACAAGAGACAGTATTTATTTCCACTGTCCCAGGCAGGGAATATGTGAGCAGTGGGAAAACCACAGAAATGAGCATGTCATGAATGTTAAGGTCATTTAGCTTAACTCTGAATGCTGTCTTATTCCAGACAGCAGCTGCTTGTCACAGTGTGAAACCTCATTCCCTACCCTGAAAAGGTGACAACCTGAAGAGACAAGTATGACTGAGGAAGTGTTACAGGCCCTGTTTTACTGCAAGGGGTCAAGGAACATCATGGGAAAGTGATTTGTTGAAGGTCACACAGTGCTGTGGCAGAGTTAGGTGTCAAATCCACGCTCTGCAATGCCTCCATCACTAAACTCTCCCTGTTGAGTCAGCCTGAAACACTCTGGCACGGCTCCAAACTCATCCCTTCTTCATCCTGTTACAGCAAAGCACAAGAAATCCCAACATTTCTTTCCTAAATCTTATCTGTAGTGGCTTTACACAGAGGCATGGATGCTGTTGAGGAAACATTGGCCCTGCCTAGGAAATCCTGCAGCATTTAATCTTCCTGCCTTCAAACCCCACAAGTGACCTGCACATCCAGGGACTGGCTCTCTCCCAGGGGATTCTCATAGGATGTAAGACCTGGTCTTAACCACAGGACAATTGGAAATGTGCTAAATCTGCCATAAATAATACCAGCAGATGAGAGCTGCTGTGACCAGAAACTTGTGATCCCTTTCCACACATTACAAATCTGCCCAGGTTTTGCAGTGAGAACATTTAGTTTGTGCATCACAATATTAGAAGAAAGGGTTAAAATGTCTTATGAGCTGAATCCTGCTCTGAAGATCTGATAATCTAATTACAGAAGTTCAGGTCCTTCTCCACCCCCAGTGCAAACCTCTTTGCATCCAGGAGTGATACCAATCTGATTCCACCCAGTTTGAGCTCTCTCCAAGCAGCAGTCTTGCTTGCACTTGTGCAGCTCCATGAAGACGCTGCAATGCTCTAAGAGCATCTATTCTTCCTGTTCCTGAGGGTGGAGGGATATTTTTCCCCCAGTTTTTGTGGACAGATGAGCTCCTGGACTCTGGTGAAATGCTTTGGATGTGGGAATGCTGCATTCCTCCTTGCCACTAGCAATCTGCTTCCACTAGAAGTAAAAGGATGCCCAGAGTTGTGAGGAGCGTGCTGGAAGAAGGAGGAAGGATGACTTCTGAACTGATCTCTTTTCCTGTCCAAGTCACCATGACTGGATCCTCAGCTGCTAGGAGCTGTTGGCTCAATAAATCTAGAAAAAGATTTCAATTTACAGCAGAGGAATCCAGCTGTAATTGAATTCCTCTCCAGGAATTCATGCCAGACATCCAGGTGTGACTCAGTCCCTGGGCTCCCCTGACTGTGCACAGCCCATTTCCCCTGCTGCTGACAGGGCCTGGCCACCTTGCTCATGTACAGACACTCACCCACAGACACGTGTGATCCAGTGTCTTACCTGCAAGCTGCATCCTGCCCTCCCTGCCCACCTACATGCCTGGCTCTCAGATCCTCACCAAAACTCCCCAACTCTTTCTAACAGTGGGACTGGTTTCACCAGCTTCAGGTGTTTCCAGCACAGAATGTCAGATGTCTACATCTGAGCTAATCACCCTTTGAACTGACAGAGAAATTGGGGTGATGCACCTGCTTGTATTTCTTTTTAATTTTATTTAGGTTTTCTTCAGGAATGGATTAATTGGCCCCTAGATCCCTACTGCCAATGGAGAGATTTGCTTTAGGTGGCTCAGTTCCCTCTCCACAGTAAAATAAGTGTGATTAAAGTAATCAAGGGCATGAAGGGCAGGTAAACAGTTATCCTTGCCTTCAGACTTCAGACTGTGCTGCTGCAAGGTGGGAGATGTGGAGGGAAGGAGGGGTTAAACAGGATAAGACAAACTCATCAGGAACCATTCATTCATTTCACTGCCCATGGAAGAGGTCTTTTTTCTCTTTTGCTCCAGCACCTACAGGAGCCACTGTGTTTCTCGAATTGTTGAAGGAATGAGGCCAAGTCCCTCTTCTGATGCAAATTCCTTTGGATGCATCCTGCCATTCACAGTATGGACAACTTCACTTTCTCTGAAAGCAGCACAGGGAGCCACGCTGGGCCCAGGGTGACTGAGTGACACCGGGAAATGGAATTCAATGGCTCTGATTGTGAAATGCTGCTCAAGCAGTGAAGAGGAACAGCCCACATGGACCTCCTAACAAGTGAGCTACTCCAGTTGTCTTTCACTAGAATGATGCAGGCAAATTTGCCCAGTGCAGGTTTTCCACTGGCATTGCTGCTTGGAGTCTGTCAACACCAGTCCAAAGAAGTGCAGGGAAAATCTCCTTTCTTCCTTGCCAGGGGCCAGTGGAGGAGCTCTGTGTTTTCCTCCACTCTCTCAGGGTTTTCAATCAGGGGGCAAGAAGACCCTCCCAAACTATCCTTTCACATTATGTTTTCAAAACCTGCCAGGGCTAGAAAAATCAGGACTGGGCACACCAAATCACATTTGGATTTAAAACCCTTCTGGGTTTACAAAGTTTTTGCAAATTTTAACTGCATTTCTAGTCATGACACCTGTATTAAAATGTACTGTATGTGTTAATCTCAAATTCTTTTCTTTTTCCATAATCTTTTTCAAGTTTTCCTGCACTCAGGCAATAAATCCAATTAGGTCAATGGATCTTAGTAGAGAACCAAATTTAATTTTCAGCTTCAGACATTTTTTCCCTTATTTTTCTTTCTTTTTCTTTCCTTTATTTTTATATTTTAATTGCTTTCTATATATTTTTTCCTTTTTTTGTAGTTTCTCTTTTTCCTTCATCTTTTATCCTTCTTCATATTCCTTTCCTTCCCTTCCCTCTCCAGTCCTTTACAGAAGTTACACCAATACCTGGACTCTGCTCCTCTGCACGTTCCCCTTTCTTGTGTAGGCTGAAACTGCTGGAGGTAGAGGTGTGGCAGTGATGTTTGATCTTATTTCACATTAAAACTCTTCCATCGAGGGCTGATCCCCCCACGCACACCTTCACCTTGAAGAGCACCCTACTCTGTCAGTGCTCTGCGGGAGCCAACAGGCAGGGTAAGGTAATACCTGCTGTAAGTGGGGCTGGCAGGATCAGTCCTCGAGCAGGCTGCCATCCCCACAGGGCATGAAATCTGTAGCCTCCTCCAAAAAAAAGGTGAACATGATGGCACTGCCTGTAGACAGTTCATGCCTCAAATCATATTCTGGTTCCTGCTGAGGATGAAACCTCACCAGAGCCAGAATTTAACCTGTGAAAAAAATACACGGGATGCTCCCTCTGAAGAGCATCTTGGAACTGCCAGCGTTGTCTCTATTCCTATGAGGGCAGAATTAGGCACTAAAGAGCACCTTAATCTGCAGCCTTCTTTCTTCCCAAATGCAAATGAATGGGAGTTATGCAGTGACTGATTGCATAAAGCAGAGAGGCACTTTGTGCTAGGGACTAACAAAAATGACTCGGGTGTGAGGAGCATGCACTCCCTGAGCTGGCAGACAGGCTGCAGGATTGTCACTGATGCACTCACTGGGATCTAAGCAAATCCTTCCTCTGTGTCACTGTAGTGTTACAAACACTGAGTAGTTTCCTCACAAAATGTTTTGAATGTCACTAAATGGAAACAGCACTTCAGATCTCTTTTCTGCTGCCCACCTCTGTGCCTGGTCATTTACTAGCTCAGTTCTCATCTCCAGGAGCTCACAGGGAAACCCAGCCCAGCCAAGTAAGCTGCCTAACTGCAGACATCTCCAGGAAAAGCACAACCATCTCTCAGTCAGGTCTCCCACAGGACTTCTGGGCACTTGCCCCATGATGGAGAAGCCAGCAGCTCAAAGGAGGAAAGGCTGAGAGCAGCAAACCTTGGAATGCTCTTTACATGACATGTCTGTGCTGGGGACAGATCATGGAATCATAGAATGGTTTGGGTTGGAAGGGACCTTAAAGGTCATCCAGTTCCAGTCCCTGCTATAGACAGTGACACCTTCCACTAGAGCAGGCTGCTCAGAGCCCCATCCAGACTGGCCTGGAACACTTCCAGGGATGCGGCAGCCACAGCTTCTCTGGCCAACCCATTCCCAGTGTGTCTCACCACACTCACAGTAAAGAATTTCAGATTTTAAGGGGAAGAGAACTAAAAACCCCTGCCTGTGGAGGGTCACTTTATGGGCAGTATCCACAGCAGGGAAAACAGGAAAGGTCATGTCTGTTCCCAAGGCATGAAGAGGTCACCCAGCCCCATCTGACCAGGTGTGGTAGCCATAGCAATCAGTCCTAGGTCTGGTCCCTGTAGTGCCTTCAAGCTTTCCTTTGAGTAGGTTCCCAGCAGAGGCCTCCTCTGTGGTGTTTCATGGGCTGTTCATTGGCCAGTGGAAGAACCAAATTTTGGCTCCTGTGGCCACAGGTACCTGTTCACCACCACTGGTGAACACACAGAGATCTGTGCTTCTTTCATCCCTCCTTCACCAGCAAGCTGGACTGAGGTATTTGGATGTGGAAAAGACATGGACAGCTGAGAGAAAAAAATCATCAACACCATTAAAAGAGATTAGGGATTGAGTGAGACATGCAGAGAGTGATTCAGTGTGAATAGCATGGCAGAAAAGCCAGAAACATGACCAATACCTAGAGGTGTGAAGAGTCAAAGGAAAGGGATGAAGTACAGAGGATTATGTTAATAGCTATGAAACTAAATACAATCAGCTAAAGTAGAATGGTTGCTCCCCAGCTCCTCCATTGCCACTATTTTTGATAATTTTGAAGACAATATTTGCTAGAGACAGAAAATGGCCCACTGGGAGAACACTGAAGGTTTCCAAGGAAGAGTGGTTTCTGTACCTGCTCCTACCTACCCTAATCATTCAGCATTTGACATCACCTCAGTGACAAAGAGCCTGTCATATGTCTCCATCTTTCTGAGGGTCTGTGGCTGTTTCACTCTCCTCTGCTGCACCCACACTGAGCACAGGAGTCCTTTCCCCAGCAAATTGGCATATTTGGTAAAGTCTGGGTATGTGCTTCATGATTATCGATCCATTTGTCTCACCAAGTGCTCTTTTGGCTTTATCAGGGCTCTTCAGACTCTGGGGAAGGACAATATTTCCCCTCTACATTAAAGGGGTAAATTCTCAAAGCAAGAAGGTCTTGAAATGAAATTACAGATGGGGACCATGTAGGGGGGTGTGTTCATCAACTGGAGGGGCTCCAGCACCTCAGTGTCCTTCCTGAACTGAGGGGCCCAGAGCTGGACACAGCAGCCAGAGTTTGGCCTCACTGGTGCCCAGCACAGGGGGACAATCACTGCTCTGGTCCTGCTGGCCACACTACTGCTGATACAGGCCAGGTGCCGTTGGCCTTCTTGGGACAGATTGGCCACTGTTACCAGCACCCCCAGGTTCTTTTCTGCTGGACCATCTTCCACCCACTCTGCCCACAGCCTGGAGTTCTGCAAGAGGTTGTTGTGGCCAAAGTGCAGACCCAGCCCCTGGCCTTGTTGAACCTCAGACCTTTGGCCTTGGTCCATCCATCCAGCCTGTCCAGACCCCTCTGCAGAGCCTCCCTGCCCTCCAGCAGATTGACATTCCCACCCAGCTCGGTGTCGTCTCCAGACTGACTGAGGGTACCTTCCTCCCCTCATCCAGATCGTCAATAAAGAGATTAAACAGAACTGGCCCCAGAACTGTTCCCCTGGAGAACACCAGTGGTGACACTCCACCAGCTGGATGTGGCTCCATTCCCCACTGCTCCCTGGGCCTGGCCATCCAGCCAGTTTTTCACCCAGCAAACTGTGAACCCATCCAAGGCGTGAGCAGCCAGTTTCTCCAGGAGAACACTGTGGGAAAGGCTTTCCTAAAGTCCAGGTAGACAACATTCACAGCCTTTTCCTCATCTGCTTACTGTGTCACCTTGTCAGAGAAGGACATCAGGTTATTCAAGGAGGACCTGCCTTTCACAAGACTGCTAGAGGAGTCACTGCTGCCTCTAGACTCTATCTCAATTTAACTGAAATTCATCTTAGACATTTCTTTTTGGTGGGTTACCTCAACAGTGACTCTGTCCTATTTATATTAGGTGTAGCCCTAACTGTGGAATATCCCAGTTAGCTGTGGCTCTGAGGTCATGGCAAGGTGGCTGTGTAGTGCCATCAGCATCCCAAATGTCCTGTGGCTGGATAACATCTGGCCACTGTCAGTTTCCACAAGGACATGTGACATAACCTGGACATAACCTGAGCGTGCGCCATGGTGGCTGGGTACCCACATCTTCCCCTGCTCCCATGTCCTACCACCATAAACACAGATAATCCCCAGCTCATGCTCAATCAGTCCTTCTGAAACCACTTCACGGGCTTGAATTTAAGCTCTGCTTTATGACCGAGGGAGCACAATCCTTGCAAAGCCCCAGTAATCATAATACGTGGAGGCAGAATTGATACATGTGGGCTTTTTCTATCACTCAATTAAATGGTTAGTTTATGCAACATGCCGTCTTTTTGAATCAAAGCTGGGTCACTGTTAGGCTGAGGTAACATTAATTATTTTTCCGCTTGTCGGATCCCATGAAAAGGATGTGAAAATGGCCTGTTTATGAAAGAGTGCGGGCAAAGGCTGTGAGCTGATTATGTCAAACATATTCAAAGCTTCCTCTGCAAAAGGGATTGTGATCAACAAAGCATAGCCCACACCTGCACCCATTTCACAATGAAAGTTGTTAGGACCATGTAGCTATTGGGGGAAAAGAGAGGTTGCATTAACCCTTTTGGGGAACGGGATCCTCCACTGTAGGATTTACACGCATGCACCAAGTTGCTTTTCTTAATCCCTCAAGGGGATCCCAAGAACATTACTCCAGGAGTAAAACTCTTTCTCACCTAAGATTTTCTTTGCATTGGCTTTCCGAAGCTGGGTGGAACAATCAGATCAATGAATTTCCTCCTGCTCTTTGCTGAGCGCCAAGGGAAGTTGCAGAGAAGAGCTGTCTGTGTTGAAAGAGCAGAAAAGCAGTGCAAGCTCAGCCCCCAGTCCCAAAAGTTCTGTTCAGGGCAATCTTGGCATCCTCGGGGCAAGTGCCTATCACAGGGATCACACTGCTGGAGTCAGGCCACCTCCTTAATAAAAAATGTACCCGCCTGGAGGGCAGGAAGAGAGAGAGGTGTGCTTTTAGGGAAAGCTGAAATGCATGCCAGCTGCAGGGTAGTTACCATACCCCATTTTTTCTATATACCCCATTTTCTTGCAGCCCTGTTGGTTACACTACTGCTGCATAAGATGGTCTGAATTCAGCACTGAGCCTAGCTGGAGCAGGAGGTTGGACCAGAGTTGTTTTGTGGTCCCCAGCAACCTGGGTGATGCTGTGATAGGCAGAGCTGTGTCCTCATGAATTCTCATGAGATTTATGAGACTCAGAGCAACCTTGCATCTGCTGCTCTGTGGGAGAAGATGGGACAGAGCAGTGTGCCAGCATCTTCCTCTACATGCTTAGTATCTGCTCTCCCTTTTCTCATTTGGGTGGCAATGCTCAAGAAAATAGATTTACAGCAAGTGTGACCTCCCTGACAGCCTGTGGTGAACCCTGGCCAGGTCACAGTGCAAGCTCAAAAGGCAAAGTGGGTGCATTCACCCGGCATTTTCCTGCAGCACTCCAGGAAAGAGCTCAACATGCAGAATCCTGATATCTGGCCAGAAATACCTTCTTTTCTTGAGCTCACAGATGGTCACAGTCCCACCTGTGTGGGAATTTTCAGCTCATCCTGTTGGCTGGTACAGATGAGCCCTCCATGAGCAGATGAGCTCTATGACAAACTCCTCTGAAGCCATCTGAAGTCAGCCATGGCACACAAGATCCACCCCAGGATAAAGACGGTACTAAAAATTCAACTTTCTGTTCATGCCTCCCGTGGTTCAGCAGATTTTCCTGGCTCTGTCCTCTAAATCCTTTCTGGCTCCTGTGCCAGTTCAGTATTGTCTTATGGCAAGACCTGGGACAATCCTTTAATTCAGCAAAGCTTCTACTGATTAATGTGAGAATACTGTCTTAATAAGGATGCCATAGACTAATTGCATTTGTTCTAATTAATGCTCCTGAGGGGGGATCTAGAAATGCCCTGCTAAGCATCACTTAATATAAAACCAGATTAAGGAAAAACTCCACCTGACTCTTATCAGGTTTGAAGTTTTTCCTGATTCATTGCGTGATGGTAAAGAAAACATTCCTCTCGTAGGTATTAAGACACTTCCAGAACAATTTTCCCGTGTATGCTCATGTAAAATAACGTTGAAATAACTATACCCTGGTTACAGAGCAAAAGTAATTACACAGTAAACCTCTAAAACTCTCATCTTTTAACATCTTGAGGCAAGGTTTTGGAGTTTTTAAAGATGAAATGTTATAAAAATCATTGTCTAAATGCTCTTTGGTTGGGCTCTAGTCTTATGACTGGGCCATGGTGAGTGGAAATGAGTAAGAAAGCAAGGCATGTTGCAGAGAGGTGTCAGTGACTCAGATGATAAGGTGGGGAGGTAATTTTTCATTATCAAGTGTTCTCAAAGGTACTTTAACCTTGTTTGGAAACAAACAATCAAACAAAACCTCCAAATACATAATCTAGCAATCCTCATAATTAGCATGGAGCAAGGAAAAGTGCGTTTGGTAAACAAAAACTCAGCTAAGAAACTATTCTTGATTAATATGAACAGCAGTCATTGGAATAATTGTTTTATTTAAAAATCCTTCTTTTTTTCTTTTGACAATTTAAATCCCTTCCCTCAGGAGTTTAAAATAGCTTCAAATATTTAAAAGGAGCAGAGGGTGAGGGCACTTTAGTTTAACAAATGCTACGAGCTCTTTTGAGAGTGTAATCAAAGACATTGTAAATGATGGAGAATAGTCACTATTTGATTGTAATTATGTAGAAATACACTAGATCTCTCAATAGTATTTGTGAGGGTCATTACACAAATCAGACTATGGCTTTCTGCACAATAGTTGGTTCAATCATGAATACACCTCTTTAGAAACGAGAATTTCCCACTTGCAGGATATTCTCTTGTTTCATTATTTTTTACTAAAACTTCAATGAAAAGCTAAAATACCATAATTTTCCTGGAAATTATACTCTGCAAAACGTTCATAAATTGAAAGTGTCAGCATGTGGACATATTTTCAATACATTTTTCCAAAATCTTAGTGGTTTAATGCACTAAATGGTACTTTCAGCCAAAATGTTTGATTTAGATTTTGAAATTTTTTCCCCTTAGGAAAACAATTTAAAAATGCTTTTTAAACTAGTAACTACTCATGACAATTTTGTGGTGAGAAAACCGCAAGATAAGACCAAACCAACTTTTAAAGGGACTTAAGCATTTGTGGAAAAATGTAAACATGAACCCTGTCTGAAGAAAAGTTTCTGTTTCCAGGATGTGGCATTTACAAGCAATCCCCTCCTCTGGCTGAGAGCAGCTGCTAATGCCAAAGGCCCTTGGCAGCCCCTGCAGCTTCTGTCCCTCCAGTCTCTCCTGCAGGTGGGACTTTGCCAGCCCCAGGCACTGTGAAATTGTGCTGGTGCTGTGTGGGCTGGTGTGGACACCAGAGCAGCACAGCCAGCCAGGCTTCTGGAGCTCTCCCTGCTACACCAGGAGAATAATTTTTTCCTGAAAATTGTTTCTTCTCCTGAGGTATCAACCAAGGTGCAGCGTGCTCAGGGGCCAAACAGGTGACACTCATCTGATCACAGGCAGGTGTCTGCCCAGCCCCTTGCTCCATCTGAGCCAGCCCTGGGCTCCTCTTCTCCTCAGGGGAGAGAAACTGGATTTCTCAGAGCCTCTTTAATTCAATATCTGCATCTGACTGATGAAACAAGCCCTACTTGGCAGCTCAGGAGCAGACATCTTCCATACAGACATCTGCAATTAGGCGAGGTGAGTCCTGACTATCTATCCACAGCTGATTTCGCTATTCCTCTTCCTTTCCCGTGGAAAACCACTGGAACACCTGGCAACCAGTCCAGGAGCAGGAGAGCTCCTCAGGCACTGCCCGTAACATTTACCCGCTGTGACATCTGGCACATCAGCACCATAAGCTACCTGCCCTCAACCTTTTTCTCTTTCAGTAGGAAACTGAAGTGAGGACTCAGACCTTGTAATAGCACAGATATAGGAACTACAGTATGTATATAACTCCAGCTAAATTCTATAGGGACCCCTAATATACCTTTTTATGACTTCGACATATGTACCCTGAATTATTCATCCCCATGTTAGCATCACACCCTCGTGGAACAGCAGGGGCCCCTCACAGCCTGGCCCAGGAGGTTCAGTATCACTCCACAGGTGATGTCCAAACCCTGTCCTTAGTCTGGGAATAGGAAGCTGGCATTCTGAAACAACTGCAAAGCAGAAATAAAGCGTTATTGTAATCTTAGATTGTTTGGCAGCCAAGATAACACCAACATGTCAGGGAGAAGGAGACAATGGACAGTTATTTGTAACCTCTCTCGTCCTCACTGGTGGTGGTTTGTCACGACTTGTGGTTTGTTTTGTTTGGTTTTCCTTAATTGGAGCTGAGTTCCAAACAGGCAGTGAACGGAATCAAAAGCTGCTTGCTTACCTTTGGATTTTAACCTGGAGGTGTAGTTTCTCGACCTCTTTGTATTTCTCCTATTTCCACATCTTTTTCCAGCATCTCCAGTGGGAGATGCAGCTTCCTCTCAAAGGAAATGCCAGCAAGACATTTTCCCTCTCCTCCAAGGGCTTGACTCATAATTATACACAGAAAGATACACAAGAGATCATAAGAGGAGCAGCAGGCAGCCAAAACCAAACTGATTTATGTATAATGTGTGACATATGGCAACATGAGACAAGATCTCTGGCTTATGGGCACTCTGGCAAGACACGAGGTGCATCCTACGGCAACGCCTTGTGTTTGCGGAGCTCCCATTTCTGCTGCTCTGTCCTGGCTTCTTTCACTTCATCTTCAGGCCTTCAGTGAGAGGACCCCAACCTTCCTTGGCCATTTCTGACTCAGGCATTGCTTAGACACGTGCACAGGTGAGAGCCACGCAGCTTCAAGGGATAAAGCATCTCAGGGAACATTTTTATCCTGTTTTCACATACCATAAATGCAGGTAGTGATATCTCACTTATCTACCTCAGAAGGGAGTGTGAGGGTAAGTTGATGGTTTAAAGAACCATGCAGTTGTAGTTTATTTTTTCTACTGTGATGAAAATCAGAACATAAGAGCAGGCAGTCTGGCTCAGTTCACCCCTCTGCCTGGCCCAGTCATGTCTCCAACAGGACCAAGAGTGGGAGTTTGGGAAAGGGTTACCAGGGTAAATCAAGGCCCTTGTCTTTACCTTTATGTAGCCTTCACTTGTTTCCCACTAAGCTGAAGTAATAGCCTTAATTGCCTTTCCTTTCTTTATCCCTCTTTCCTTGGAAATGAGTCACCAAGTGAGACAGGGAAGTCAAGAGGTGTCTGCTGTCAATGGGAAAAGCAGCTCTCAGTCAAAGGCAACGGGGCAAACCTGCTTCCTACAACCAGGAAGGGAGTGGAAATTTCCATGGGGCTGGTACCTGTGGGTCCCACCAGTCTTGCCTGCAAAGCCTCAACCTTTGATTCCAAGGTCTCCTCACAATGGACTTTTTAATGCATCATTCTGCCTTTGATGACTACTGCCAGATTATTTTTCTTATCTGACTTAGGAAAGATCTGACAGGATCAGTTAACTAGCTCCAGGGTAGGTTCTTTGAAAAGCAATGATTTAACAGGGCTTTCTTTTACCTCCTCTTGTGGTTCTCCAAACTTTCTGGTTTATCCAGCTCTCTGATACACAGCACTGCCCTCAACGATGCCTGGACAGGCTCGGTGGAGATCCTGGCACAGCCTGACCCATGGCTGTAATTCCTCCCTCAGTGGGCCATGAGGATGTGGAGAGCATCCCCAAATACAGCCCCAGGACAGGGGGAAGCCTCTTTGGGCAGCATGGAGGTCCAAGGCGCTCGGAGTTAGCAAGGGTGTAAGCACTGGGTTAATCTGCACTATAAGTGGGTGCCAGAAAGCTCTGGCTGTGCACTCCTCTCCCGTTTGGGCCTCTGCACACCCTCTGCCAGGGTGGAGGGAGAAACGATCCCAGCTCACCTGGAGCTGGACGCCGATGAACACTCCACGCTCAGCTGGCTTCGGTTGGTCCCGAAGTTGCGGGGATTGCTGGGATGGAGGGGGGGTCAGCGGCCGTCCCAGACAGCTGGGACCCTCGCAGGAGAGCCAGGGGGACACGAGGTCTCAGCAAACACCAGGCAGCTGGGTCTCCCCGTGGGAAAGGCGGCCAGGCGGAGCGCTCCATGGAGAGGTGTAGCTGGAGGAGCTGTGGTGTGGGACAGGGGGTCCGTGGCACTGTCAGACACAGAGCGGCTCACGGAGGGGTCGCATGCTTGAGCAGAGCTGAGCAATTCACAGTCAGAGCTATCAAAGCAATGACCCAGCTCCCTTAACACGCTGTCTGAAATCGTGTTCAGAAGCTATAACACAAAATTTTAATGCTCCGTTGTATAGTTACAGACAGGCCAACAATGATGTTTTACATCTACGCCTCACCTTCCACACCAGAGAATCCCGTCGGGAAGGTCTGGAGTGAGTTCAGGGAGCTCTGGGGGCTAATGGCATTATGTAAAATGTCCATACAGACACAGCAGCTCAGTGAAGTATAATTCTGGTCTCCTTCCAAGGCTGGAAAATTTTTAATGGGGAAAGATAATAATTTCACACACTGTGCACACACAGAGGATTTCAGATTTGCCAAATTTTCTGCCTGTGCCTAAGCTAATGCTCTCACTGTAGCCCTGTTGAGTAAAGGGCAGGCAGAGACATCCCATCACCATCCAAACCAGTGTAAGGAAATGGACAAGACCATTGTTCATCTGCAACAAGGTGGAGAGGCCCTCCAGTGTTAGGATGACTGGAAAGCCCTTTCTGGAAAAAAGGGAGCCCAGGCGGGAGAGAGGAAAAGAAGCTGTGGGATGAGGGAGGGGGCTGTGGGAACAGCACAGGGCTTGCAGCAATGGAGCTGCCTGTCTGCTGGGACGTTTGCCATTTGTCCAGATTGGAGCTGGTGATACAGCAAAGCTCTTTCTCTCTTCATTTTTTGTTATTCAGACAGATAGAGCATTTCTTTGGTTGCCATACAAAATTAATTTCAGATCTGATGCCAGAGGATATTCGATATGAGATCTAAACAGCTCTGTGTGTAAATTCATAATGCTGTCTGTGCTGGAACATGTTGCAAGACTTTGAATCTTGCTCTATGTTAGAGTGCCATCAGATACACCTTAATGCAATCAAGTGTAACACGCCCAGCTAAAGAAAAGATGTGACACCCTTGCTGTAAAGCTAACAGAAAACTCGCCAAAAGGGAACAAAATCCCATTTGGCAAAGCCTCAATCAGCTCAGGGGAAATTCAGCATTGAGAGTGTGTAAGTGCTCACAGTGCCCCTCGCAGAGGGTATGGAGGGAATTCTCAGAGCAGAGAGGCAAAGGAGGCGTTGGCAGCAAGGTACTTTAGATAACATTGCTCCTGATCTTGCCTGAGATTCACCCTCTGCTCCGAGGCTGGGAACAGCTCTCCTGGATTCACCTGTCTGGATAAAGAGCCTCCTGCCTCCGGCTCTGCACTGCCTCCCTTCCTGCCCAGGGAATTGCACTATAATCCCCACTCCTTAAAGCGTTTCCTTCATACAATATATTTGGGAAATCTTGCAGATGGTGTGCTTGTAATTAGGCAATATGGTCCATGTGCAGCCCTCACACCTGGTGCAAATGTAGCTGAGCTGGATTCCACACCTATGGCAATCACCACGTTCTCTACAGCTTCAGACAGTGGAACCCTAAGGTGCTTCAAAATGTGTGTACCCATCTAAGTTTCTTCTCATGCGGGTGTCTGTCCCCCTCTGTGTGTTTGGCTGCTGCTGGAGGGAAAATCTTCTGTAGATTAACTATGGGGATCTACTCATGCAGAAATTAGGGTGTTCAGAATTCCCTAGATCCAGATCACTTCAGTTTTCTTCCCCTCCTTTTCCAAGCACACTGTCATTTGGCTGTCCATCCCAGAATGGGATGTAGCACATGCCCAGCAAGAGCCTTGTGCTGTGCCGATGGAGCAGGGTGCCTTTAGCAGATTCTTCATCAGACAGCAAGGTGGGAGTTGTGTATTAAAAGGTAATTGCTTTTGCATGGTTTCCTGTAATTTTAAAGTGTGCAAAAAATAGAATACCTTTGGTACATTTTTTGTTCATACTCATCATCTTCCAAGAGATAATTCAGTATGCAGAACATGAAAAACTAGGGAAGAGACTCTGAAACCTGCCCAGAGAATGTGAGCCCACAGCCAATGTTCTGCACTAGTGTGGTGATCTTCATACAGGTCCAGTACTCTCTGTCATTCACTTCCAGGGGGAAGCCCATGGTCAGTTTTCACAGTTGGCCCTATAAAATTAACTCAAGTGGTTGTGATGGTGTCAGATTTGAGTAGCTTGCAGCATCCAACCTTTTTTTAAGTGAACCACAAAATCATTTAATCCGTTGTTGTGGAGAATGGGATTTCTGACAGCTGTTTTCGCTTTTAGATGTGCAGCACATTTGTCTTGCCATCATTATGGACATCCCCATTCAGACTGAGCATAATTCCTGTTGCTTTATCCCTTAGCCTTTTTATGGGAGTGATCCTGCAAAATGACAGCTGTCACTGAAGCTGGCACTGAGAGGGGTGGCCACAGGAAAGATGGGGGTTGTGAAGAACAATATGAGTGTCACTGTGAGTGACCAGACTGTTCGACAACTTTTACTGCAAAAGCAGCTCTCCAAGCCCCACAGCTGCCTTCCTGACCTGAAACCACTTCTTTTTATCAGGCAAATGAGGGTTTCACCCTGTTTTTCTGATGGTTCACCATTATGGGAACTTTCACACCCAGAGCAATTTTGTGGTTAGAGCACTGGGCTAATAAGCAGAAAATTAAGTTAAGTTGTGGCTTTGGAATAGATACCTACATGCCCATGAGCCAGCTCCCCATCTAGAAAAGGAGCATATTAATAGTTTCTTACTCTATTGATTGTCTTCTGTGCTTTACCCGAGAAGATTTTTGTCAGGATGGTCTTTGGTTGCAGAGCAATTGAGAGGAGGACTCTGAATTTGGTGCCCCTGTGGCCACTGCTGTGCCTCTTCCCTCCCTCTGCACCAGCCCTCACAGCCCAGCAGGTAAGTTCCTCTACAATATGATCACCAAAATTAAGTATTCCCTAAGACAAGGTCCGAAGGCCTGTCAGCATTTTGATTTTGGGAGGTGATTGCCTGCAGTTGCTGCTTCTGCTGTGACACAGAGCTTCTGACCAGCCCAGAAATATACTTCTGTTTCATTTTTTGATTATTGAAATATATTTGATAGCTAAAAATGAAAAGATGTGTTCAGTGCTGGGCACAAGGAAGGGACAAGGGGTGAGCCATGGTGATGATCTAGGCTGTGAAAGCCCCTACATATAAAAGAGGAAGTTTTTTCCTGTACAAGACAGGATCTCATTTACTCAATGCACACAAAAGATGGCCAATGGCTCACCTTGAGAAACAAAAACTTCCTTTCCTCAAAACTTGTCTGAGACAGTAAATGGACTCTGCTATAATTTTATTAAACACTCTAGATACTATTTCATATGCAACTTGACACATGTTGAGTTACTCAGCCCATCCTGTTCCCCACAATATTGTTAATGATTCAGTACAAAATGTACATGCATAGTACAATGAAAATTAACAGGGAGGGCATGCAGGCAACAATTAACTGTGGCTGAAGAGCCATTATGATCACTGTTCAATGACCTGCAGACACCACACTATTCAATAACTGATTATTCCCCTCTTCAGGTGATCCTACTTCAGGTCCCCTGCTGCTTTTTGCAGCTTTTACAAATAATAGAGTAGTAAATCTCAACTCTAAGAGCTGGAATCTGAAGACACTCACCTATGTGCCTTTCCTGTCTGCTGGTGGAAGTTCTAGTTACAAGTTCATGCACAGAGGAATGAGCAGCTGATAGTAAAAGACAATCTATATCAGTCATAACCTACAAGGAAAGAGAACAAACTGGGGATGCTTGGCATAAGGAGGAGAGGACAGAGTGGAAATGGGCTCCTGGCCTTTGGATATATAAAAAGCTGCAGTGGAAGAGTAGGGAATGGTCTGTTCTCCATGTCCATGGAGCAGCACAAGCAGTAACGGTGTCTGAATTTGTTGTAAACATTAGGAAACATTTCTAGCAGCAAGGTCAGGACGCAGTGAGGTGGTTTTGCTGAGCAGATTGGGATGCCTGCAGTACTAGACACCTTCAGAAAGTTTACCCAGTTTACAGAACAGACTTGATATGTGGAGATAGAGTTTTTTAAGTCCCTTGCAGACCAGTTGTGATGCCAAAACCTGATGCATTGGTTAGATAAATGGATTTCTAATATCTTTGCACCTTTTCTCCCTATAATTTTAAAACAGAAGATGACAGAATTCATGCCCCTGGATTGACAACTGTAATCAGAAAAGAAAAAAAAAAAAAAGAGCAGTAATAGGATTACCTGAGCATCATAATTTGCCAGACCAGAATACAAAAGACAAAATTCATAAATCATGATAGAAACTCAAAAGTTACTGAATCTGAAGAGGAGCCAAAGTCCTCCATTTAGTCCTTGTCTCATCAAATTAGTAAGGAAGAATGCAATCATGCAGTTCAGCAAGCCTTCAGCATGTGTGTGCACATGGTATGTACTCTAATATGAATATATGTGTGTTTGTACACTCTGATTTTCAAACTTATTTTACTGATGGTGATGGTGTAATAGTGAATGCAGAGTGGAATCCCTGTTTTACAAAAAATTTGTTCTCATTCAAAAGCAAAATTTCATTTAGCCATCCTTACAATGATGGAGGTTCCATTCAGAACAGATATGCAAACACGTTTTAGTAGCAAAATTCATCCCCGAATTTTTAACTATACACATGTTCAATTGTGGCCATGTTAAGATTAGAGAAAAAAATGCTATTTCTTCTGATTTTTGAGATACTGGCAAATGTAATTAATAATTTACTTGTTTACATTCTCTATATTTCTGATTACACAAAGTTAAAACTGCATGACCTATTCAGGTATGATGCAGCGTTTGTGGTGAACTGCATATTTTTAAAACCTCGCACAGACAGGAAGCGTGGAGATCAGTGATCACTAGCTACAAAAATATCATAGGTCTTTTGAAGCTGTGAGTATTAAAATGTCACAGGCTGCTGAGTGGCAGTATATGAACATTTACAGCCACAACACACACTTGATGAAAATTTTTTATTAAAATAATAGTTGCTTGGTATTGCTGTCTGTGAGTTACTTATTTTTCACGTGCACAGGTAGATTTTAGAAGTCCAGATATTACTTTGTCATTAGGAAGCTGACATTGCTGTACAGCTATTACATTTATTATCACTAATGCTACTTGAGGACATGTGGGCCAACCAATAATGGGTTTCTGTGGTCCTTAATGAAGGACATTTCCTGAGCAATAGGCAGAATTTGCTCCATGTCAAAAATTGTTACATATTAGATGACAGTGGCAGCAGTAACTGCTTGTGATCATATCCCCTGAGTAGGTAACACTACACTGAGCTTTGTACAGTTAACTTGTAAACATTCCTGGGGAGGGGGATTCCTCTTGGGAGTCGGCTTTGTAATGGAGAACATTGTTAACCTTGGCTTGGTTGTGAATTTATACTATTCCAATTCCTTCTTCCTGCAGTTCTCATGCCAAAGTACAAGAGCTTTCTAGTAAAATAATTCAATCCGTGGATTGCATTCACTTGTACCTACACCAGAAATTCCTTAGCATCCTTCAGATGTCAGCTGACAGCATTCCTTGCTTCCTTTCATTGGCTTGGTCAGCACCTGGTAAGATGGACACACCTTTTTCTCATCTTTCCCCCCAACACAGCCTTTGCAAGGAGTTTACACGCACAGACTGTCCTCAGCACTGCATGCCTGAGGTCCCAAATACCCTGAAGCTTCCCAGTCCCCGGGAGCTGCTCCGTGCAAGTCAAACTGATTTCAGCACATCCCAAAACTGGCTTTGCGATTCAAGATCTTAAACACCAACTCCAGACTTCTAAACTTGAAAATTGTGCCTTGACTACTCTTCTCTCCTATTTCCCAAGGTGTGGGGCAGACACAACTCAGTGGAGTTACACTGGTGCCATTTGGAGAGCAAAGAGGAAGCACCAGGGTGTGACACTTGTGTAACACTTGGATGTGACTTCTGCAGGATGATGACATTCTGTGTGTCTGGGCTGTCCTGTTGTCCTGGCAAGCAGAGCCTGGATGCCAGATGTTGGCCCAAGTTCAGGTGCACACAGGCCTGTGGACCCCTGGTCACTACCAGCACTGCCACCACAGCCCTGGGAGGGCTGTCAGAGGTCTGTGCTCTCCAGGGAAGCACAGAGCTCAGGGGCAATGGAGCTCCCCAGAAACCTGAAATGAAGGACAAGTGTAAGGACTGTCTGAGTCCTGCGATTACTATTCTTTTGCTAATGTGCTTTGCTCTGTTCTCTTTATAAATTAATGAATTATCCTTAGGAACAAAAGGTATTAGGGTCCTGCAAGCTTCTCTCAGTTTGTGGTAGGACTAATTCATTAATGTGGCTCCAACAGGAATGTGTGCAATGTTCTTTCTAATTGGACATGACTGGTCAAGAATGACTTGGCCTCCATCCAGATCACACTGTCACTTATGCTGTATAATAAGCTACTACTACTGGCCCATGAATCAATTTTTAAACAATCTCCAGTAATGAACTTGGACGGCCCATTGTTGTTGACAAAGAAATGCACAGTCCTGCTATTGTCAAGGGGCTCAATTATGGGTTCTTGCTGATAAAATAGAGGAGGGGGGAAAAGGGGGGGCGGTCTATGGACAGTAGTGACAGACTGAAAGAAGTGTTTCATCTCCGGGGTCCTTACAGAGGATGACAAGCCAAAAGGTCAGTTTCATAGAGGTTTAACTTGAAATGTCTGAGGACAAAAAAGGCATCTAGAATCATTAGGAAATGTGAAGTTTGACTTGCACCATTGGAAATCCTTAATATATTATTTTAACTGTAGAACTGACAAACTCTTTGCCCACTGGGTGGGAAAGAGAGGTTAAGGAAAGTAAGAGCTTTATATTTCTCCAGTGGGGGGGAATAAAAAGGTTAATTTTAGTAACTCTGGGAAGAGACCGTGAGGAAACTGTCAATGTTTCAGCCCATTTGCCATTGTCCTGAGCCAGCGGAGTCAACGCGGCTAGCGGCAGAGGCTGCTGCCGGCACTGGCTGCTGGGCGCCGGGCTCCCAGTGCTTTCCCCTCAAATAACCTCACCAGTCACTGAAATGTCAGGGCTCTGCCCAGTTCCCCCTGCCTGAACCAGCCTCATCAACACGGCAGCGCTGCTTCAGCGCTGCACACTTTGTTCAGAATTACTCGCACGTTACCGGGATTCCCTGAGCCCGGCAGTGTAAAGAGAAGGAATATCTCTGCGGTGGTTCCTAGCAGCTGTGTCTGGCATGGAAGAGGATGTGCTTGAAATACTCTTCCCAGCTGAACAACACCTTACAAAGCAAGTTCCTTGTCATGGCCATGTGGGGCCACAGTTGCCAACTTTTTTTTTTTAAAGCTTTAAAAACACCACACGAAGTCGGGGAGCTGATACCAGGGTTCTTCCAGCAGCAGAGGACACTGCTGTGATCCCACGGAAGAGTGCCCACCCAAGTTAAAAAAAAACAAACAAGCAGGATGAAGATTTCCAAGTGAATATGTCCACTGGGACCATGAGTAAAAACTTTCTGTCTTTCCTGGTGACTTCATCACGAAGATGGAAGAGAAGGGTGCAGGGGGACCTGCTCTAGGCAGTTCCACCATGTATTTCCCAGGAGGATGAGTCACTTCTCCATCTGGATAAGACACCTTGTCTCCATTCCCCAGCCACAAAGCAGGACAACCTGAGTGCTTCTGAAAGGCCAGCCTCAAGCAAGAGCAGTGGGTGGGACATGATGAGGAGGGGTCCAGCAGGGAAGTGGGGAATTAAGCACGTGCAGAAACTTTACTGGAGCAGGAGTGAATCTGGACATGCAAGGCTGACGCCTTGCTGCATGTCCAGGAGGCTGATGCCTCCTCAAAGGTGGAGCCTGAGCCACACCTGCTACTGGGAATGCTGCTGAGGCTTGTCCAGCAGATGGGTTCTTCTCACAGGACAGTCCTTCCAAAGCCCTTCAGCAGAAAGGGGAGGGAAGGTGCTGAGGCCACCATGCTCAGCACACTGCAACACCAGCTTGAATCATGGAGAGATGCTCCAGGACCACACGAGGCAGCACACAAAATGTTCTTTTTTTGACTTGTCCGTTGTGCAGAGACTTCGTGAAGCAGCAGAGGACAATCCCACATGGAATCACGTAGCTTGGCATTGTTGGCTTTTTGTTATTGCTCAGACCCCCAGCACACAGGAGAAATTCAGCTAGGACAAATCTGGGGAGGCTGACAGCAGAGGAAGGTGCTGGGTGGCAGGCAGTAGGGCCTTTGTAAAGAAAGGCTGCCATTGTTGGAATATGTCCTTAGGACAAGATCCTGTGTGGTGGCACTCCTTTTCTGAACTGCTGACATAACCAGCTTGCAGGTGACTCCCAAATTTCTCAAGGAAGGAAAGGAAAGCTTCCTGACCCCATTCTCCCCACTGGCAAGAAACTGTCTAGAACTTACCCTCGTGTGAATATACCCAGACCTGTGGTGCTGATGGTTGGTGATTCACCAGGCAGGAATGCATCTCTACATCCAAAAACTGGGCTCTGATTTTTCCATAGCTCACTGGGATAGAGAAACAAGCAAAAGGAAGGGACTTGAGCTCAAGAAGAGAGAAAAGGGCTGTGGGGTAAATAGTCACAGGCATGGAGGGATGAGGTCTGGCTTTCCACACAGCACATTCACCCAGAGCTCATTTCAGTCAGCAGAGAGCTGAGGACAGCTCTTGTGCCTACGGACAGAATTTTGAGACACCATCATGCCCTGTGCAAGTCATACTTGCAGCAAGCCTAGTCCATGGGACAGAGCCAGATGTCCCAGCAGAGGTAATTCCCACATCAGCCAAGGTCTCTGTAGGGGCTGAGTGGAGGAGAAAGGTCTTGGGAGCTGGAGCTATTTGGGCACTGGCTGAAAACCCTCTCCTTACAGAGCCAGAGACTGCAGGGGCCGTATTCGGTGCCTGTCTCAAGTCTGGGTGACCCCGTCTGTTCCCATTAGGAGGCCCAGGCAGTAAATTGGGCCCTGAATATATAATTAAGCAAAGGGCACCATCCTGAAGCCAAGGTTCACACTGATTTGTTGTGGCTGGGGTGGGAACAGCCCTTTGCAAATCAGTCGCAGGATGTTGCTCCTAGTCAGCTGGAAACTTGGTAGCTCAACTCCATAAAAGCTGGATCTAACGCTTCAGCTCCCCAGCTGGTTTCAGCATCCTGACCAGCACGCAATCCTGTGGCTTAGTTTTCTGCACGACAGTCTGGAAACCTTCCTTGAGAGCCTCTTGTTTGCTGGCTGCCAGGATTTGCCATGCAGATTCTTGCCAAAGGGATAATATAAACAAAGCATAATGTCAAGTTTCCCACACAAGTAAGATGATCTATTAGCACTGCACTTTGTACTAATTATTGCACAGTGGGTGGGGGCTTGTGAAAGGAGATTTATGCATTCAGCTAGCCTCACTTTTATTATTTGTAAGTACTTTTTGGCAAGGAATGAGCGAGATATGTATTTTATTGTTACGCTGTTGCAAACATCCTAATCTTCCACACTCATTAAAACCTCATAACAAATAGTAAGAATGATATATTGCAGCCACAACGATCATCTCATTCATCCCCAGGTGGGGGGAGGGGGGCGAGACACGGGAGAGGAAGGACAGGGCAAATGGGAATTTGTTTTTTTGGGCCATGGTCATATTTGCACCACTTGGAGAGCCCAGGTACCTGAAGGAAGGAAATAAGGGGATGGATGAGGAAAGGCTGCTGGGATACCAGAGTATCTCAGCATGGATGGGGAGCTCTGAGGTATCAGTGTAGAAGAACGAGGCTGCTGCCTCAAAGTGGGAGTCAACATTCCCAGAAAGCAAAAGCCTATTTGTGCCCTTCCTAGCATGAAGCAGTTAAGTTCTGTATCTGCTCTGGGAAGTCACATCACTACCCAGCAGCAGTCAGGCTTGCAAGACTTGTGTCAGGTCCTGGAATAGGGAAGAGTCTGGAGCATCTTGGGAAGGCATCTCCAAGTATTTCTGCACTGCCTGGACCAGCAAAAAGGGCCCCAGAGTTTGCATGGTGCCCCAAGCTGTCCTTGGGAAATGCACAGCTGCATGCTGTACCCATGGGGTTGGTGTTGGGTGAAAGCCAAACTTTGTCTGTTGTTTTAGGGAAAAATAGTTCAGTGGAAATTGTCGTCACAGGTTAAGGGCTCTGACAGCACTTCCAGGGCCTCACAGTGGTTTGCAGGGTATTTTTTTTACTGCAGCCTCCCAGGTAAAGATCAGAAAAGATGACCCAGAGTCGTACATGCACTCTTGGCACCTTGGAAAAAATTGCAGGAAGAGATGAATGGAAAGGTGGCAGGAAATCCAGTGAGACACAGTCCCACCTGCTCCTACCCAGATCTGCACACCACAGCTGCCAGAGCCATCCCCGGCCTGGCTCATGCTTACCTGGGTGAGATGAGAGCTGAGGAGTTCTGTTCAAAGCTGGGGTTTCTCAGCATTTCCTACCCAATCAGAGCCCTGCTTGCTCCACTGTTAAGTCGTCTGTAGGGGTTGGGTTAAGAGAAGGACTTCCATCCTCTTTATCCATCATTTGTCCCATCCAGAATATTTTAAATAATGTCATCCAGGTTGGTCATGAGCCCAAAGCTGCTGCCAGCCCAGGACTTTTGCCCTGGTCAGAACCTCTTCAGGTGTCCTTTCTCTGTTCACCCGATTCTTCAAAAATACCACTCTTGTTCTGTCTCTTTCTAGCTTCCTATATGTTACATCACTGAACTCACTTCTGGTCACAAGGGAGGAGAGTGTGACCCAGAGGCCACCTCTGTCTGTCAGCACCAGCCTGGGGCAGGGTCAGTGTGGAGGACAGTCAAGCAGAAAGTCTTGGACACTCTGTTTCCAGCACAGCTTTGGAGTGGCCACGTGTCTCAGGCAGACAGCTCGACCCTTCTCTGGGTACCTCCAGAAAGAGACTGAAAATAATATTCACTTTTTATCCTTACCATCTCAAAACTCTCAGCATCATCTTTCTTCTTCAGTTCCAGGTAAACAAAGTTTTGGGACTGGTCAAAAACTACAACACAGAAGTTTTGAAATATTTGGGAATGGCTCTGCATTGTCTTCTTCCACAAGCTTGTATGAGTTTTCTGGCTCGTTGGCTTATCCCCAGGATGTTCCTAGGGGAAAGAAAAAAAAAAAAAAAAGAGGTAAGATGGAAAGGGAGAGAAATGGTTGAATTCAGGACATCATAGATATTGGCTGGACCTTCAGCCTATAGAAAATGTTCAAGTATAAAACACTTCTCAGAGATACTTTTCAGTGGTTTTTTTAACTTTTTTTAAGATGTCCCTTTTAATCCTAAAGGTTTAGTCCCCCTTCCTCTGGCTGAGCTCTGTTGCTGCAAAGGACCATGTGGGAACAGAATAACCACCCACCCTTGGCCTTTGCCCTCACATGGATATAGGAAGTGGAAGGGTGTCCTGCTCTCTCCACCATCTGGAAGTATGAGCAGATTGTTCATTACACCAGAGTCATGACATGGCTAATAAAAATGCAGGGGATTAGGTCTGTATCTGTGTTGGATGCTCAGCTGGAAGAGCAGCACTGGGTGGAGAGCCTGGTTTCCAATCTAGCCATCAGCATGTCCAATAAAGGGTGTTCTGGGGACAGTTTCTGGAGAAAGCCTGGCTCCTCTCTGGGAAGTGGAAGTAAGGGGGAGAAACCTTGTGCCTGAGACAGGAAAAATGAGGATTAAGGAAGTTATCAGCATTAAGTAACTCGTCCCTCAGGCTTAAGTTACCAAAACAGAGATCAAGAAATACACTCAGCAAGGAAGGGCTTTATACTGTCTTGGGAGCCACTGCTGTGAACCCAAATTGCTCCATTACAGATCAATTGCTCCCAAATGCAGGCACACACTACTGAATGAGGGATTGCTGAAGCTGCTGCTGCCATCCAAACTGCTGGTCCAAACAGGGGACCATCCACAAGCCTGCCCCACCACCCCACCATGGTGTGAAACCCCAGCTGAGAAACCTCAGTCCACGCCTCCCCATCACCAGCAGCCCCTCCAGCAGCTAAACCCTGCCTCATGCCTGCCCAGCCACATTTGCCCATCCTTATTTGACTTTTTCATCTTTTCAAACCTTATCCTGATAATAAATTTGAGCCAGAACTGGGAAACTCTCTCCTTCAGCTGGTGTCTGCTGTAACCTGGTACTAGTTTTGTTCTCACCTTCCTCCCCATTCATCTCCACCGCAATGCAGACTGTTATCCCATCCCTTCTCCCATCTCCCCCAGCACGCTGCACTCAATCTCCCTCTGCACAGGCTCACCCTGAACAAACCTCTTTTGTCGGGCCACCCCACACAACAAGAAAATTAGCATAATTTGGGCATGTTGAGGCCACCACAGCAGCTACAAGCCACGATTAGGGTGCATGTGGTTAGCACAGCCTGCAACATCAAACAGCGTGTTTACAACAGATGTAATCCCAAATGATACAACAGGTGTATAACAGTCAATACCAGCATTGTAGTGATCAAATAACTCCGTGGCACGTTCACATTGATCCGGTATTAATCCAGCCCCCTCGGGGGCTCGGGTTGTGATTTATATGACTCGCTGGGAGGTTTCGGCACCTCTTTGGCACAGCACCAAACTGCAGGCAGGGATCAGCGTACAATTCACCTTTGCAGCGAGAGGTTTTTGGATCTTAGCGAGCCGGGTTTGACAAGGGCCCGTTGGAAAGGAGGGCTGGCCGGAGCACGCAGGGGCACGCTTCTCTCAAAGGGTGATTCATGCGCTGCAGCTCCAGCCGCTGTCCTGGTTTTACATGCTCCAGTGATGATGAATTAAAGCAGCAACAGGAGCACGGCCCACAGGAGCTCTCACAGGCTCCTGCCCGCGCTGTGGATTTCCTTTGCATCCCTTCATACATCAGCCCAATCCGTTTACCTTAGCGAGGAGGAATACAGGGGAGCATGGGATGAAAGCATACCAAGGGAAGGGAGCTTCTGAACGGGAATCAAAGGAAAATCACAAGGTAGCACATCCAAAACCAATGGAAATACTTTTCCACCCAGTCCCTGGTTAAATTGTTACATTTGAGACCAAGAATGAGTGAAATTCAAGAGAATGAGGACTCTTCAGAGGGATAACAAGAACATCTGTGGCCTCCTAAGATACAGGATACTCACCCGGGGCAGGAGTAGGAGCCTGGCTCATGGCTCTGCTCCTGCCTAACAGGAGTCAACTCACCTTTGACTGCTAAAGGTCCTCATTTAGAAACTCATCATACACCTAATTTTAGTTTGCACCTCTAGAGGCAATTTTCAGGCAAAGCACCAGCAATCAAATATGCACAGATATTAAATTAGGAGCTGTCTTTTAATAACGAGGGCAAAATGCACTGCTGAAAGAGCACAGAAAGGAAGCTGCTGTTGTGTGTGCTGCAATCCAACAAATGAGCTTCACTTGCAGTGGTGGCAAGCTGGTAACTTTCATGAGTATTAAACGCAATTAAAGAAACAAACACTCTCCATCATTCCCCAGAGTGAGAGATATTATCAGTTGTGGCTTTGTATTTTTACATAATCACAGTTTAAAGGAACATTTTTCCATATGTGGAAATTCCCTGTTTTCTCCTCCAAACTCTAACAAAATCCTTGCCTCTGGCTGGCTCCATTCTCTTCATGGCTCTCTGTTATGGCACTCCTGCTTGCCCCAAGGCCCCAGGGAGAAGAGCTGGGCCCAAAACAAACGCCAGAGGTGAACGTGCTGGAGATCCAGTCCTACGCTCAAACAGCACACGTTCCCTCCGCTCAGGGTGTTTTTGAAAATTCCCCTCTTCCCAGTGTTGAAGAGGTTTTTGTGATCTCACAGACCTCCTCTCCCAGGCTTCCCACTCCAGCGACGTGATCAAGCAGCACGTCCCACCCATCACCACGTGCCCACCACCCAGAGACCTCACGGGGTGAGTAGTACCAAGGGCACAGCCAACCCGCGAAGTCCCACCTGTACCACTGGGGGACACCTTGGGATCTGGGTAAGAATAACAGCTTCCTCCTCTGATCCTATTAAGGGGGTTGAGCTCAGCCTCCCTCCAACGGGTCACACGTGGGGCTTTGGCTCCATGAGCTCAGCTGCTCTGCAGCAGTTTCATCCTCTTCACTCTTCAACACAAAGGCCAAATTATTTGATCCCTTGCTGGGAAGTGGGGCCAGGTACAGCAGGCATAAGGGAGGCGCATGCCAAGGGTGCACTGCTCAGGACGTCCATGTCTTGCACAAAATGTTTGCATGACCAGGCTGTCTCACACACCCAACCAGGAGCATCCACACCTGGTCGTCCATGTGTCCATCTGTACCCCATTTCCATCCAGCCACAGTCACTATTCCCCACAGGCAAGGCAGAGGTGCTCTTCCCACATCTTCAAACCACTGGCCCCAGCACCCTTTGCGCTGGGTGGTGATTTCTGCCTGGCTCACGAGGCCTTTGCTGGATTTGTTTGTTTGTTTGCCACGCACACTGTTTGTGTGCTGTTTGCCTGCTGAGCTTTTCTCTGCCTGCATTCAGTCCATGGGCTGGCCTGCTCCGCTCTTGGATGGCATCTCACTCACTTGCAAGCCTGCAGAAGCTGCCTGGTTCTCCTGGCAAATCCCCAGTACCACCAGGACCATTCCTAGGTGATGAGGTGAGGGTCTTGGGGCATCCTGAGCTCCCCCATCATGTCACTGAATCTCCAGTAGAGTTCCTCTAAAAGCTGTAAATTTGATGACTAAACCTTGAAGCAACAAAGGTCTGCTTTTCCAGTGGCAGCAAAAGGAAAAAGTCTAATGGGAGCAGTACACTGAGTAGGTTATGGTTATGGAGTTATGGGTGTTGTCTAAAGAGTCGTAGAATGGTTTGGGTTATAAGGGACCAAAAGTATCACATAATTCCAGGCCCCCTGCCATAGGCAGGGATGCCACCCACTAGATCAGGATGCTCAGGGTCCCATCCAACCTGGCCTTGAACACTTCCAGGGATGGGGCATCCACAGTTTCTCTGAGCAGGAGACCTAAGACCACATGGAAATCATCCAGGAAAGTCTACTGACTTCCTGAGTCCATCTCAGGAGACACTTGGGACCAGACCTTGAAGCCTGTATCCATTGGATGATCCAAAAGGCTCATCTCAAGACATGGGACATCAGCCATGTGTCCAGGATCACTCAATTAAACAAGGCAAGAGTGAGGAACAGTCCCACCATCTCTGCCAAGCCATGCTGTGCCACACATGAAATTCCTTGGGGAGGGGCTAAGCTCTGTGGTTATACTGACCAGACCCATGCTGTGCTTTCACACTCTCCTGCACGCACATTCCAAATTTTGCGTGAGACAGACAAGAAGACACCAAGGCTTTGATGTTTGTCTAGACCAAGGCAGTTATTGCTGTTATTTTCCATCTGGCAAGACTTTGAGGATCTATGGCTCTTTCCAAATATCTTTTCTGGGAATGTTATCATATTAGAAACCATTTAGATATAAAACGTCACTGCTCATGGGAAAATCTTGTTAACACAGAGCTACCAGCGGAAGCTCTTCTTAGAAATTCCTTTCTGCTTGATAAAGGCTTTCCTTATCTAAACAGTGGTTTGGTGTCCTCCCCCTGTAGGCTGGTGTTGTGTCACGGAGTCGGGGAAGCCTCTTCCTCGAAGGCAGAAGAGGAAAGTCTAGATCAGCTGCCTTTCATGCCATTGTTTTGGTGGCTGGAGCCCGTAGGGCTCATGTTCACTATCACTGCCAGGGGAACTGTCTGGGCTGCTCTGCCTAAGCCAAGGTGCTGCTCTGGTACTGAAACCCGTGGTCATGCACTCACCCATGCCCTGGAGGCAGCATCAGCCCCTCTATGAACAACCAAATTCTTCCCCTCCCTCCTTCCTCTTTCAGTCCTCTTCTTCCTCTACCAGAATCAAACCAGCCTGGATATCAATCATCTCTGATGCTCACACTCATCCAGCCACACAGGGCTGCACGTAACAGCTGCTATTTGATTTTATTTCTAATCTCTTTTCATTTTATTTTTGATCAAATCCCTTTAAGCCTCTTTTAAATAGCTCAGGGACCATGAAGGGCTATTCCCCAGCTTTATTTCTCCTTGTGCTCTGCCTTTTCCAAGCATCTTTAAATCCTTGCCATTTTTACCCTTTCTGCTCCTGTCAAGCATTGCCTACAGCAAAAGGTTGTCTCTTCTTGACTCTTATGGGCACCTTTGCAGAGCAAGGATCTCACTGGTTACCTACATGAACCTGAGGCTGCATTACCTTTAGCTGCAGGAGCTCCAGCGAGGATGATCATTTTCCTGAGCAGCTCCCATCTTTCCATATAGGATGGAAATTCTAGAGCTTGCAGGCTGCGAGGTGAGATGGTTCCCTCCTGGGAAGAGAAATGCCACTGAGGCCAGGAAGAATCGTCAGAACCTGGTATCCAAGGTTTCCTAAACCAACATCAGGTTATTCAGGGTTCTAAGGGCACATGCCAGGATATCTGGATCACAAGCTCAAGCCTGGAGCTGGAGGCCTGGTAGCTTCAAAGGGAAGTAACTTTATAGGGTAGGAGAAGGAGAGTCCTCTGACTTTTAGGCTCCTGGCTTGCAGCAGAGAGGCTGAAAGCCCAGAGGTAGGTTTACCTCTCCACCCTCAGCCTACATGCCTAGGCCTCTGCTTCTGGTCCTTGAAAGTTTGCTGAAGGCCAGACCTTCCTCGCAGAGGGAGCACCTCAGGATAAGCAATTCAGCATGTTCCTGCAGTGCTCCACTTGCAGTGTCCTGTGGCTGCGGCCGCTGTGATCCTGAGCTGGGGGCTGGAGGCACCAAATTAGCCCGAATTCCCTGGATGCATCTGCAGTGTCCAGCCTGGCAGGGACCCGCAGGAACTGAGTCCAAGAACCTCGCCCAGCCTGCCCCATATGAACCACTGCTGCTGAGGAGCCTCAGAGCCTGGATAAGGCAACTCCAGCCTGCCCATGGCTTGGGAGTACCTGCTGTATTTTCTCAGCCTTTCTCAGTCCTCCTCTCCCTCGGTCTTGCCGAGCTGCAAGGTGAGTCCTTGCAAAACCTGAAGAATTCACTGCAGAGCATTGCTTGCATTTTTGATTCTGCAGTTCAGAGCCTTCGAAAGAGCCCTGCAGCCACTTAGCTCATGATGATGACTGATACCAAACACTGCTTCCTCTTACTGCAAGCGAGTAAAAATAAACAACATCCTACTGTACCCACCTCTATCCAAGAAAGCACCGTAGCTGGTATTTATAGATAAACAGAGATACATTGCCTGCTGGGGTCTGCTGCAATGAATTCAGACCTGAAGATTGAAAATCCAATTGTGTTTATAAATCAGCTGTGACATGCCAGTGTCATGTCATCAGCAGAAGGCAAAGGGCATGTTTACTACAAGCAAAGGCACACGCTACAGTCATATGCATAAGCAAGTTTCTGTGCAGACAGGTTATTTTTTGCATAGTGGTTTTTTGATTTTTACATGACTTAAGGATAATGCTCTAGGAGCCTTCTTTTTTTCTTAGCGCAATTTTTTTTTTTATGGTAACATTGTTTTTTTCCCCTTTTGTGATTGACTGGAGGTTTTGTTAGGTTTTGTTTTTTTTAATGTTCTGAAGAATGTTTGTGCTTTTTTTGGCACCTTATTACAGACCTCAAAAAACCTGACTAAAACCCTGGCTGCTTCTAAAGCTCCTGCCAAAGGAATTCATGCTTCTCTAAATTTGCTGTTCACATTTCTCGTTCCAACTGATATTTTTAATAATAAATATGGTTACTAAGAATAACTGTTTACCACTTCTGTCAGCCCCAGTCTTTTATTTGGACTCAGATCTCACCTTTGGGTTACCTGTTTGTCTTGAACAAAAATCAGCATTATCTATAGACTCTGTGGGGACCCTCCTAACAAGTTTTCAGGCGTTCTTAGGACGTGCAGCAATCAGACAGCCTGAAAGGTGGCATGTCACAGCCTCCTATCCGTCTGAGATCCTGTAGGTGCCGTGATTTACATGGCTAAAACCAGGCTTTCCCAATCTCCAGCCCCTCTCCATGTATCACTTTATTTTCCCTGATGCTTGTCTCCAGCTCCACAGCCAGGCTTCCACATCCATCCCCTTCTATCATGCTCGCCAAGGTTTTTTAGCTGCTTTTTTTTCCTTTTTTTTTTTTTTCTTTTTTTTTATCCTCTAGACCAGGTCCTCTTATTAGATATGCCCTCTTCACTGACCCTGAATTATTGCTACCCATGGTCTTAGAAGAACAGTGCTGTTTGTTAGTCTAAGAGCACATGTGACTACCCTCTTCCTGGCCAGCACCAGAGGTTGCACCAGAGATTTTTCAGACCAAAAACCAGGCATTTAAGCAAAAGCTACGGGCTCTGAATGTGATCCGTGAGGTCAGAAGAGGACAAAGGAATCTTCTTCTATTTGGGGACCTGCCGGAAGACACTAATCAGAAAGACGTGCATGAATTTATTCCAGAGCATGCAAGAGTTTCCCCGGGCAGAATCTAACCTCTGTCAGTGGCAAACATCCCATTCCCGCTGCAACGGGGCTGCCAGCAGGAGCCGGGAGTTTAATGCCTGGGATTTTTACTCCAGCCCGTCTGGAGGGAGCGGTGCCTGGCCGAGCCTGCCTGGCGGCGGCGTGGAGCGGGACATTAATGGGGAAGGGCATCCCGGTCCATAGGGGTCTGGGCTTGGAGGAAGGCTCCCAGCTCGGCGGCTCTTTAGGGTTTGCAACAATTTGCAGATTAGTGTTGGCACTTCCAAGGCTGGGCTGGCAGCGAGACCTTTAACCAAGACAGACAGATTCCCTGCTGTGGCACTGTTCAGCGGGCTTAAATGGAATAACGACGTCTCTCCAGCTTGGGTGATATTGGGTCAATCTTTTTCTGTTTCACTGTGTTTCCGCCCCCCTCCCCATCCCCATCCCCATCCCATCCTCCCCCGGCGCAGGTCACGGCGCAATCCCGGGCTGCCGGGAGCGCTGCGCGCTGCCGCTCCTCTCTCTGCCTTTGTGCTTTGGGAGCTCGGCGAGCGGGGGATCATTTTTATAACGCTTTGTACCAACGCAAGCAGAGCTAATGGTAAAAGGCAATCAAATCTTCTGCTCCAAGGCATAAGCTGGTTGCCTGCAGGGTCAGGGAGGAATTTTGCCCTCCCTTTCCCTCCTGGGTTTGGAGGCTGCTCAGCATCGAGGCAGATTGTGCCTCACCCCAAAAAGACTCTCTCGTTCTTGTAATTCTTCCTTATTTTTGCTGAGAAAAATGACAGAGGGAATGATAAGTGCTTATGGAGTCCCCAAGGAAGCTTCCCATTAACACCTACAGCAAGCAGAGTTCGGGAAAAGCAACAGGTTGCCTTTCCTCTACGGGTTTTTGAGTGCCTCCCTCTGATGTGTTCTCTCTCCATGGCACAGTGGGAGTTTTCTGCCCTTAAGTCCTTTCTAACTCCAAATCCCTGTTGGTACTGGGTCTGCTCAGACTACACATTTATGCCTGCCGGCTGGAAGCCTTGGGGTGGGAGATACCCCCACCACCACCACCACCACCCTGGCATCCCAGCCTGACCCCTTCCCTGGGGAGCAGCTCGCCCTAGCTTGGGTCAAGGCAATCCGGCGAGACACACGGCAAAAATGCAAGCAGGCACAAGCAGAGAGAAGCAACCGTTGGGAAGGCAGGAGGAGTTCAGAGGTAAGCCGGCTGTCCTCGGGTAACAAACTCCGGGCCACCCACATCAGAGCACCAGCCTCAGCTCCCTCCCAGCAGAAATGACCAGGGGCAAGTCTCAAAGGCAGAGCCAACGCACAAAGACACGCACACACACAGACACAGACACAC
>WAAG01008225.1:15178-36441 GCA_013390105.1 Tichodroma muraria | reverse complement strand
AACTAATGAAAAATAGCATAGCAAAAAGAACAATGTCATTTCAAAGCATATGTTAAGGTAAAATACTGATCCTTTTGAAATTACATCAGCGATCTACTAGGGAATGAATAGAGAGGATATTACTCCTCATTTCCTCATTGCCAAACAGACAAGCAGAACGAGATTGGCACAATATGATGAGATACCTAAAATGGAAGACTAATCATGTCAGGCTCCCTTTGGAATTCCTAGAGAGAAAAAAAAAATCCAACTCAGTCTTTGGAGGAGTTCCTCTACCATAGAGCCTAATGTGACTTCATGCCCACCCAGAGACCATTTAACAGGCATGCTTGAATTAGAGGGAATCTGACTCAAAAATCTTAGACAGAGGGTGTTCCTGGAGATTTCAAGGCAGGACAGTGACTATCTTTTATTGGGACTGTGAATAACTAAAATGCTTGAAAATATGGGGAGCCATGTTTCTGATAAATATAAGGTGTAGAGTCCAAAAGGGGTCATAGGTTAGATTTTGCCACAAGCTGTAAAAATAAGCTTGCAGATGAGCAACTGAATTGTGATCATTCTCTAAAGATGCACTCTCAAATTGTGAACAGCTGTACTCATTTCAATCTGAGAAACTGCAAAGTCTGTATAAAATCTCTGTGAGGACCTAAATATTCAAAGTATATATTGTGCACTATGGTATCATTTTGAAATGGTGGGAGTGAAATATTCATAATCGAGAAAGCTTTGCTTAATATGAGAACAAGACAAATAACGACTGTCAATAACACAACTGGTATTTAAATCCTAAGCAGGTGAGAATGCAAGGTGGAAGGAAATGCATTTCTCAACTTGTGGGTGCCTTGCTTGAAGCTGAGTGTTGCAGGCAGTAAGTACAGACTTACCTAAGTAACATTTTATACACGATACTACTGTCCCTAGTTCCTGTAGCCTCTTGATTACTTCAGTATTCTAAGTCCTCTGCACTTCCTTTGTGAAGGAGCTGCTAACTTTGGCAACTGCAGTTTCCCAGCTCCAAGGCTAAAGAAAAGGGAGTGCAAGTGAAAAGCCTTTCGTTTGCTGTGCTTCTGCTGCTGAAGAGCCAGCAGAGGGAGCTTAAGTAACAAACCCACTTCCCAGGGCTTATTAATAATGCAAAGGTACATAAACAAATAAACAAAAGTCTGCCATGATAGCCTATTCCCTGTAGGAAAAGGGAGGAAAGAGAAATTCAGTAGCTCTTGAATGGAAAATGGTAAAATCAGTAGGGAAAGGAAACTTTCCTAGCAAACAAGAATGCACTAAAATTAGCATTAAAAAATAGTGTTTTAAAATCTATAAATCTATGTCAGATTTACAGAGAATAAATGGTATTGCTATGTTCTTAAACTTTTATCCATACCCAAGAAATTTATTGTTATTCATGTTTACTTTTGATTTTTTCTGAATGCTCAGAGCTTTAAAAAGCAATGTCTTGACTTTTTCCTTTACACACCATTGTCTTACAGGTGCTGTGACTTTAGGAAAAATAGTTGGGATAGATTTGCACTGTGCTTTCTAATACAGTAGAATAACATCCAAGAAATTCCTAAGTCCCTTTACTTCTTTACTTATCTCAGCGGGACAATCAAGCTGGTAGAAAGTAAGCAATAAACAAACAGGGAAATAATGTCCATCTCTTCTTCAAGGAGCTACATTAGAAACCTCAGTTGGCTTTTTCAACTTAGACAAGCTCCAGGATCACTTGACAGGGCAGTGACAGGGGAACTCTAGTTCCTGCTCAGCTGAGGAGCCTGGGGCACTTTGTTAGAATGTCATGAGCACCTTATTTCAAGTGTATAAATTTTACCTATGCTGGCATCTTTGAGGAACATAATCTTGGGAAACTTTATCAAGGTCTGGAAAAGACATGAAGAAGAACCATAAGTATGTTCTCAGGTGGTTTTTTCTTGCCTTGTTTTGAAATATGTATATTTTTGTGCTCAGTATAGAAGGGTTGGGATCTTAACGAAATAATATCAAATATTTCCTAAGAATTGGTGGCTAGAAAGATTGGTTAGTATTGAATAAGAATTTTCTAATAACAACTTTGCTGACAGAGCCCAATATTGATTGTGTAGCTTGTGGCAGAGCTGTCCACAGGGCACATTGTAAAATTATATCCTCTCACTTAGTTTCTTTCACTTGCAGCGTATTAGAGAACAGCTGCTGAAACAAGTGTCAGTGATCTATAGACTTGCTGAATGTATAGTTGATTTCCAGCTACACACACATTTATTTCACGTTGCCGCTTCTAAGTGCCAAGTTTGGGGGTGCTCTCCTTGAAAATGCAAGGCTTTCTAGTTATGCACACTGTTCTGATTTGCTTTTCATTTGATCTCCACAAATAAAACTGGTTTATGGCTTTGACAACAGGAAGGCAGACCCCTTAATGAAAAATTTCTGGGTTCCTTTCTTCTTCTTGTGGGTCAATACAGCACTTGGCTGCCTGCCTCTTTGCAGCCAAGCAATCAATCCGCTTCAGAAAAGACCTAGACCAATTTCACACTTGCCGTGTACTTTATAATTGGCCCAGTTGATTCCAGTGTCAAAATTATTTATTTTGCCATGATGATAATCCAGTAGTCCTAAAGTGTCACCTTGTGGCTTGTACTGGTTATGATTTTATGTCTTCAAGAGACAACATACCTAAGCATCAAACACAGAAAATCTGTAAGTTCCTATTCAGGTATTGATAAAATTAATTTGGGGAGTCAAGATTATTTTATGTTAACTGAGATTACATTATTGGGGTTTACTTTTGAAATCACTGGTGATAGGTAAGAGCAAAAATCTACTTAGTTCACAATCTATCTGGAAGCTACTGATAGATTTTTCTATGGTTAAATGCAAATGACTTCAGGATGTGTGAAAAAATCAAAATGTAACAAACCATTAGATCTTTAAAATGCTGACTGCTGAGTGATAAACCTAATTTTCACGCTCCAGTGAAACAAACAGAAATGTTTCTTTTGAATGGAAAATATATGTGTTCCCTGACTGTTTTGTTGGTGGGCAGTCACAGAGACAGACACCAGCTTCAGGAACAGTGACATTTACTATGATGTAAAACTGCAAAAAATCACAAAAAGATAAGCTAAGCAAGGCACCTAACCATAAGCAAAGAATTACAAAGGGATTAGCTAAGCAATGCTAATCATTGCTACGAGAGAATGCCTACAGTGACTAAGAAAGATACATCACACCAGTTCCCTCAGTAAAGATAAACCATCCAAGTCCAAGAGACATCAGCTGCGGGGGGAAGCCATCACAGCCAAGGGCTGGAGAACCACGCCAGTAACTGGGAACCCCTGCAGTGCCTCCAGCTTTGCAGGCCACGAGGCTCCCCCACTTTGCTGTGGCGGTGGCCCAGATTTTACACTGCTAAACAAACAAGCTAACATAATTTCTAATTTCATTTTCCTGCCAGCTTTCTCCCAATGCCTGGCCAGGGCTCAAGGGGGATCCAAGGGAGTTGTCTTTGATCCTACATCCCTTAATTAGGCCAGATGTGGCCTTATCCTGTTTCTAGATACAGAAAGGTGAACACGTTTTGGCAATAAATTAACATATATAACAATACTTTGTTAATGAGCAACTCTATATACATAACATTTAGTTGGAAGGTTCATCTAGAAGTCAGGTTTGACTGGGGCCTCTTGTTCAAGCCTTGGTACTTCACTGACCCAGAGCACATGGCATCTAAATCCATTTGCACAAAGGGCAGTGGAATTAATTCATAGACAAGATGATCTTCCTGAGATGAGCATTGCTAATTAAAAATATTCCTGTTGTTTCGAGCTCATTTGTGTGTAATATTTTATAATGCATAACGTCTTTAAAATAGATTTTTGAGTTATAAATGAGCTAGCGCAGATACCCACTTTAGTGATAACTTCCAATGCTTCTGAAGTACTGCTGAGGTAAATTAGATATTGATTTCTGACAAAATGGAAGATTTGTCTCATTGCTGAATTTTGAACCTTACATATTAAATAAGAATTTGATAGCTGATACTAAAACTTATTGTTCTGTTTGATATATCCAGAGTCCTAAACTGAAAGATGCCACTGCATAAATGCTCAGTATAAAAACAAACAAACAAACAAAAACAACAACAGCAAACTGTCTTCCCTGTCAGCTCTGCTCTGCCAGAGCCTTGAGTGATGATTCTGAAGTGTTTCCTCTTTGCCAAATCATTTTCTTGGGGTGTCAGGTTATTTCTGCTACAAGCAGTAAATTAATGGCAGCTGTGACTGGCACTGTCTGTGTTCACACACACACACACACGTGGATTCCTCACTGGCTGGCATTGCTCACTTGCTGCGTGGCTGTGACTGAGAGCAGCACACTGAACTCATTACTACTGGATATCCGTTATCTGCAAATCTCATGTGTTAAACCAGGCTTGCTGATAAAGCACGAGGTATTTCGGAACCAAGAGCTTCAAGAAAACAATTACTGACAGTTTAGCACAAGCAATTTAAAAATTAAATATGTAGCAAAAAATATATCTTTTTCTTCACCCTTTAGTATTTAACTTCTCTTTTAACATCAAAATTATAAACCCTGTGTCAGAATACATTATGAGACTCTGCTGAAAGTCACTAGCAATGGTATAACAATACTAAAATTATTTATGTCAAGCAACATAAAGTTAAATGAACTAGACCTTGGGTTCAAAGAGAAGATGAGGTTTTATGTAAATTAAAACAGGTTTTTCCTGGCCACTAATCAAGTGTTTATCTGTTTCCATTAAAACTACATTGAATTTAATCAGTATGCCTTCTAATGCATGCATTTCTCCCTAAATAAGGAGCATATTTGTCATGAATATTTAAATTGGATTTTAAGTCCATGAAAGTTTAATTTAAATAAAAAGTGAGGTGGTTTTCTCAGGGTTGAAAGTTAGCTTCCTCAGGTCCTATTCAAAAGTTGTAAACAAATTTTCAAATCAACAGTCTCCAAAGATTTCTTCTTAGCATTCGGGATTAGATGTCTTTAATTGCAAAAGTCTTAAATGTAACTACAGTTAATGAAACGCTATCTGTACATGAATATAAAGGTTTTGTTTCTTGTAACTAAAGAGAACTATTAGTGAATAATTCAGAAATGGGCAGAATACAGAGTATTTTAAATATCAAACATGTAGATAAAACTGCACTTTATTCAAATCTCTGTGGAAAAAAACACCTGTGTATGTTGATTTCTATGAATATATATTGTATGTACACAAGCAGAAGTGAAGCACTTCATGCTGTAAAGAGAAACCAGAATACAAGGAAGCAGGGAACTGACAAATGATGAAGTAAATAATTTTATGTTCTCTAGCAATCTAGAGCACAGTCTCTCCTAATTTGTCCTGTCTTTTCACAGGAAGCAAGACAGACCACCAACAGCTCAACTTCCTGTGCGCAGTTGATGTTTTATGACATTTTAAGTTAAGCCCTTAATAAAACCCTGGTTCTGTTGAAGTTCATTCGACACTTATCACGGGCTGGAATAAAGCCAGACAGACGCCCCTGTTATTCCAAAAACAGAACTACATTTTCTTTGACCTTCAGGGTTTATCTCAGAGAAGCCAGCAGCAATGGAGCTGTATTGGAGGTGGAGTATTGCTCATGGTGCTCTTTAAACAAGCCCAGAAGCCCGTGTGAGAGAGGCTGTCAGCAGGCTGGTTATCACTGCTCGTCACTGTCACAGGGGTTTGGCAGTGCTGTTTAGTCACTGAGTCAGTTAAGTGTTGCTGAAAGATGAAGGGCTGGATATAAATGATGTAAATGTTCGTGAATGGATGCACTGTGCTGTGATACTGGCTGTCACTCAGATTCACAGAGTGTAGAAAATGTTATTCCTTGCTGGAGGAGCTTGGTCTCAGCAGTTTGAGGGGATTTCTGTTGTATAGAATGAATCCTAATAGACAAGATGAACTGCAAAGATAATACCTGAGGAGAAAGTAGCAAACATGGGCAGGGATAAATGTTGACAGAGGTCATTCACACTGCATGCAAGTGAGATCTGGAAAGCCATGGAATTGAAGGCAGAATTCCCTGGGGCTTTAATGTAACCAGGGTTTCACTCTTGATTCCTAACCTGGACACTTGCTACTTCCAAGTTCTTAGATGTACTCTCCCCTGCCTTTGCCTTTCAGCAGTTTTGGTTTGATAAACAGCCTTGACACTGTTTGTTAAACTGACTTCAAGTGTCTTGATTTAAGACTTGGCTTAACAAGGTGTAGAATGTAGCCCCCTTTCTGTTGAAATGCTAGCTCCGTAAGATGTGTAACAATTGCCTTTATTCAGTAATCATATAACCTCACATTTTGATAGGTAATTTCTCTCTAGAAGAATTTTACCTGTGAGTTATCATGGGCCAAAACTGAACAGATTTCCTCCACTGGCAAGAATGATGGTATAAGAACGAGACAGGGAATGACAATGGAGAGGTAGGAATGTTCTTGTATTCCTACTCCTGAAAACAATCACTGGTCTCCAACTTTTGATTTGTGTGTCTTCCACAAAAAAACCCAATAAGCATAGGTTCATTACTTTTTACTTTAGCAAGTCGTTCCCAAAATACTTAGCATATATTTCAGAAACAGAATCTCAGCTTTTGTCTCAACTTCTGAAAACAAACAAACCAGAAAATACTGTGGAAAATAGCCCTTGTGTGTCAGAGAACCCTAGCAAGTTAGAAGGCAGAGAAAAGGAATAGATTCAAAACTATTTTTAATCTTGAGAAAGGGAACATTAGGTTTCATAAAATGCTTCTTGTAAATGTTCTTCCCCAGCCCAGTGATGATAATTTGGTTTTTCCTGGTGACTGCCTCGCTAGAGTTGTGAGGCGAGTTTGAGGTGCCTAATGCAGTCATAACTTGCCATCTCGTGGCACGTCTGTGCATTACCACCGTTAAAACTCTTACAATCAATTACGGATTTTTACATTCGAGAAAGTGTAGATCGGCACGTGCAGGCCCTCGTAAAGGCATCTAGCCTGGCCTCTCATGAGATACAAACCTAAAGGGGGCGGGTATCACTGCCGATTTACCGAGCACGGCCTCCTTAATTAGGCTCAAATGATGCGTAAAGGATGCACGGAGGAGCCTGGCAGGTCGAACCCAAAGCAGCGGCCCCGCGGGGCCGGTGCTGCCCCCGGGGCTCGGCCGGTGGGGAACGGACACTGGGACACACGGACACTGGGACACACGGACACTCGGGACTAATGGACACTTGTGACTAGCGGACACTGGGACACACAGACATTCAGACTAACGGGCACTCGGACTATCGGACACTCGGACTATCAGACATTGGGACTAACAGACACTGGGACACACAGATACACGGACTAACGGACACTCGGGACTAACAGACACTCGGGACTGTCAGACACTGGGANCAGATTGTCCTTCCAGCGAAGAGCACTGTGTGCAAAATGCTGCTGGGGGCGTGGAAGGGGTCCCATTGTCACCTGCAAATAGTGTGGCTGTCTGCTTCCTCTGCCCTTAGCTCTGGGAACTTGTGGGGGCTATGGCATTCAAGCTTACAGATGAATACCTGCCAATCAGTCTGGCTGGGCCAGAGCTTCTGCTCTTGTCCTGAAAAAGCCGATCATTCCCTGGATTCACAGCAAGAAAATACAGGGCAAACCTGTATAAACACTGCAGACTGCTGACCTCGGTTGAGGTTCCAGTCAGAGAGGGTGGAGGGTGAATAAACTCAGACTGGTGTTGGGCCAAGTGTGTAGGATGATTTTGCCTGCAGACATGGAGCAGGAGGCACGGTGGCTCTGCAGCTGGCAGGAGTGAAGCAGAACAGGGACCCTTTGGTATCACAGATAAATAGAAAGCAAAAAGCAATACTGGAATCCTCCACCAATTGCTCTGAAGCACGATACAAGTGGGTAAGACACAGGTCAGTAGTACTGTGGTTTCAGTGCAGTGACCAAGCAGGACCACACACCTATGCTGGTGTCCCCCCTGCCCTGGGATGCGCTGTGGGGACTCTCTTCTTACCCTGTGCAGTTGCTTCTACATTTTTAAACTTCTCAGACACTATTGGAGATATTACTCTGGAGGTGCTGTTGGCTGGCCTGAAACAGAGTAGACGTTTTCCAGGTCACAGAGCTGCCCCTTCACAGTGGCCCCAGCCTGTGTGCAGCCATCCTGCTGGGAGCTCGGCCAAAGCCAGCTGCTTCCACTCCCCAGGTGGAGAACTGCTGGGTCACCTGTGCAGCACAGGACAGTGCACAGGAACTGTCAGACACTGGATGAGCACAGGCCACGTGTGCCCCTGACGATGGCTCAGGAAGCAGCTGAACTGTGTCACATGAATACCCTCCCCAAAGGACAGGCTAGCCCTGTGCAGCCGCTCACCCCATGCACAACAGCAGGGATAATTCTGCTAGAGATAATCATTCTGTCTGTTTAGTACCACGGCAGAAAGGGGTATTTAATGCCTGTTGGGCTGAGCTCACACTGTGCCCTCCCCCAGTATATCTTTAGTGTGATGGTTATGCATTTTGGCTACTTGTGAACTCAGTGCAAAGCCTGTTTTATCTCCTGCTACATAAAAAGTCACCCAGCACTGCAAGGTAATCAAGCTAGGAAAAAAAAGCAGGTTTTATCACCTAAGCCCTAATATTAATTTAAGGAGTGGTTAAAAGATTGTAAGGTACAGATTGCTAAAGAACATTTCTTTGGAGAACAGAATCAGGGTGTGATCTGAACAGCAAGAGGATGTTTCCCACTCAGCTGTCCTTTCAGGACTGAATGGCTCCATCCCTTTGCAACCTGATTGAGGAAGTGCTCAAGTTTTCTTAGTGATTCTGCCATCTTCTGTCCATATTTATAGTCAGAAAGCAACTGAAATCAGGGATACTGTCATTTGTAACAGTGTTTCTTGTTCAACTTTTCAATTTCCATGATATACAGATTATTCATACGAAGGGGTGATGTCTCCTCCAGAGTTCATTAACCCGGGAGTTGGGGTGCATTTGTTTAATTTTGAACATACTCAGAGCCAGGACTGCTCTGATAATTTTGCCAATTACATTCGAGGCATAAGAGATCACATCAAAGATTTTACAAAATACCTACTGAAAACCTCACACAGCTTCGGAGCCAGCTTTTAAAGCAGTAAACTGCCTGCAGGTGGGCACCAATGGGGAACAGTTTCCCCCAACACACCAGCCCATGCAATGTCACCCTGAGAAGCTGAACTTGCACCAAAGAGCTGTTGAAGGAAAGGAAATAACCAGACGTGACATTTGACAAGTTAAGTTTTTTATTCAGTGCACTGGACCCACACATCGTCAACTAACAACGTTTCACACATTCCTATAAAACCAACGCCAAGTCCGGTCTCTTGTTAAAGGTGCTCGGTGTAAAATGTTAAGCAGTCTATCAAATACCTCCTGTTATAAGTATAGCTTAAAGCCCAGTAACAGGCCGTCCAGCAACTTCAGTGCTGGGTTCCAGCAGTGGATGGAGAATGGAGCAGTTACTCAGGGTTGATGCAGGGCTCCATTAAGAAACTCTAAACCCAGCTCATTAACATCTCAGCCAATGTTTATCAGAGTGCTGCTGCTGGTTTGATTACGTTGCTGCTTTGAGCATGGGTGGAGCTGCAACTACAAAAACCCTAATGCAGAACTACTCATCACTGGAAAATGTGATCTGGGCTGGGGCAGCCTGTCTGTGCTCCATGCTGAGGACAGCGACTCCAGCAGCACAGCATGGCACGTCTCACCCCGTCCCCACAGCAGCAGTCAGAACAGCACAGCAATCCACAGGGAAATGCAAGGTGCTCAGGCCTGACTGTCAGGGCAAAGCAACAGGTTTTCAGGGTGGAGGGGTCTTACACTGCAAACCTCTAGGCAGGGACGCCTGCAAGCACAAGTTGGGCAATTAGGTGGATGCTGGGGATTGTGAGAAGCTGGAGCATCCCCACTTCCCTCTGTCTCCCATGTGGGCAGGCACAGCATCCACAAACCCTGTCCCACCCACCAGACAGTGTAGGGAAGGCTCCATGGTACACCCTTGAATATCAGCTGTCACCCTGGTGCCCTGGCAGGGGGGCAGGCTGGTGCCAGCCCTACCGTTCCCAGCAGAACTCTCACAGCAAAAACCATCTCTGTCACCTCCCTCCACCACCCTGCCCACGTCCCACTTGCCCTGTGCTCCGGCCCAAACTCTCATCCTGCCTCATCCCTGCCCTCAACCACTCATCCACTCTGTGTAAGGAAGGAGACAGCACATTGCCAAATCAGCTATCTCAAAGGGAATCTAGCGACTTTTATTGAGCCCTCGTCATGGAGCCTGGACTGTCACAGGCAGTCCCTGTGACGAGCACGCGGTCCTAAGGCATGGTGACCGTCCGTCCGGCGCTCCTGGCCGCTGTAAAGCGCCTCTTATTCCTCAGACCAGAGAACCTCTCATCCAGCGTCAGGCTGGTCTGCAGGGGAAAGCGAGAGCGAGTCAGTCCCTTGTCTTGTGGCAAAGCACAGCCAAACTTGTAGCAGGGTATTGATTAGAGCCCATCAGTCAGGCCGGTGTTTCACAGCTGGTTAGTCAATTAAACCACTCAGCACACAGAAACAGGGAACTCGACAGACTGTGTGCGGCTGGAAAACCTCCAAGCAGCTCCCAGCCCCAAGACACAGGGCATCCTCGGCAAGAACAGGAGCAAGCAGATGGCATTTGAGCACAAGGCATCAGGTAAAACCAAACTGTCCAGACAAGAAACGCCGGCAACGAAGATGGAGCAGGATTTCTCAGCTGCCCCAGGCTCTTGGACCATACTTCAGTGTAAGATGTGACACCAAGAAGGGCACCAAAGCAAAGAGCGAGCAAAGCCCAGAAGTGCCACGTGTCTCTGAGGAATGGGAAGCACTGACAGTGAAACAGTCCCCTCTGGCCAGGACTACTCATCAGCAGGACCTCCCTGCTCCAAGCAAGCACATGGACAGGCCAAGACAGGCCATCAGGGTGGGGAAAACTGGGCTGAGTCTGTAGTTGCTGAACAGTCTTCTCAAGCACCGTCAGTTTTGTGAGCAACCTGGCCAACACAGCTACGGGACTTTCCTCCCAGGTTGTGTTAGATAAACCCAGCTGGCAGCCCCAGAAACCTGAGAGTGACGTTAAGAGCTCAGTGGCAGGGCTGCTGCAGGGAGCCAGGTGCCTCCTGTCCCGTCGACAATCCTCTACCTGGTTGGCCATGGCGCGGAAGTTGAATCTCAGCAGCACCCCCTTGGGCTGGGGCTTGGTCACCCGTGCTGGGGGTCTCTGGCTTCGCAGGAATGGGCGCTTGGATCCAGGCCTGGGGACAGCACAGAGCTGTAGTCACTCAGGATGCTAAGGCAGCTCACTTCCCATCCTCTGCAAACCAGCATGGAGCAAAGGACACACACACACACTCCACCGGTCCCATGGGGTGTCTGACCCCCGGCAGAGTCAAAAGGCAGCCAGGAGAGCAGCTGTGCAGGCAGAGTTCCAGTACTGGGGACTGTCACATCCAGGCTATTGAGGGTGCTCTCTGTAACCAGAACAGGCACAGTGCCCTCACCCACCCTTCTCTCTGCCCCCAGCTGGGTGCCTGGTCTGGCAGCTGCCCCTTTCCAGCCTCTGAGCTCCTCTTACACAGCGAGCACAAGGTGCCCCTTTGGGGTGCACTGTTTCTCCCAGCACCCCACAGCCAGCCTGCCACTTCTTCCCACAGCACTGCTTCCATTCCTCCTCACTCTGCATAGCAAACGAGGGCACAGTAATTACAGATTACCATGTAATTACAGGTAAATATAGGATATTCTTCTTCTGATATGCTGGGAAAGGACCCAGACATCATTTGCAAACCATTTTGGATCTGAACCATTCAGTTCACACTCATTACAGAAGTGAAGCTGCAATAATGCTAAAGGGATTTGCAATGGCTTTTGTAGAGCTCCCACCCTAACAAATCACCTCATTTACTTACGGGCTGGTCTGGCCCGCCTGGGGATTAACCACAGAAACCGTCAGAATTGCTCCTGGGCTGGGTTTCACTTGCCACCTGCCGAGACAGGGAGATTTATCCAGCTTCGAGCGTGAAAGAGCACGTTGTATTTGCATTGTGCCTTTGTTCACCAATTACCTTCTCATCCTTGGCGGTTTCCCCTCTCCTCGAGAATCCATCTGCTGCAAAATATATTTAAAAACAATTACTTTAAAGAATTAGCTCTCAGAAACAGTGATTCCTTTTCCAGGATTTTGTTTGGCGTATCTGAAGAGCTCCTTCCTTGCGAGTTGTGAAGAAACATGCTAATCTAGGGTTTCCCACAGGCACAGTGATGTGTACAGGATGGCTTTACCTTGCCCTACTTGTGCTGCTCTATAAACTGCAAGGTTTATTTTTATCACCCTCCCAGGATTTACTTCCCAGCTGCCAGAACACCAAGCTGCATTAAAAATTGCCTGCAAATACTTTTGTACCAATACATGCAGCGTTCAGGTCATTCACCTCTCTCCCCCAGTTACTTTTGGAAGCAAAGCTACAAGTGGACAAAGGCTGGTAAAATGTGAAGGTTTGTCACCACCAGCAGACTGCAGAGGAAATGTCTCAAACACTGACCCCTCTCTGGAAGCGGGCTTTGTAGAACCACTGCTGCACCCGCTTCTGCTGGAAAGCTGGTCCCCTGTTCAGCAGGAAAGGCCTGCTGGTAAAGGAGAGAGAGAAAGAGGTGAGGATGATACCAGCTCTCTCTAACATTTAATGCCAGAACACCTAACCCAAGGTACTCTTAAAAAGCAGTGTAAGAAGCAAATGAGGCCGTATGTTACCGAGTTGAGCCCAACAGGTTTTTCTGCCAGCAAAGGATGTCAGAGGAACTTGATTTTCTGCTCAAATGAGGCAACAGTTTGTGTGTTCTGAGCTTTGCTCATTAAAAGCAAAAACATGGAAGGAAAATCATAGAAAAAAATCAGGTCAGAAAGGACTACCTGATGTTATTCAATAACAATGTTCTTCATCATTATGTAATAATAATAATAATAATGTAACTTATGAAGAATGTAATTCAATAATGATGTTCTGCTCAGAGCAGAGGAAGGATTGCAAGGAGCTTCCTTTTGAGCTCAGAGAACATAATGATCTCGATGAGACAGGCACTGAGACAGTGCCCAGCACCTGGCACACTGCCTTCCTCACAGCTCCTAGGGCACAGTCTGCTCCTGCAGCCCCTCACTGGGACAGACGCCCTGTCTCTGCCCATCCCTTATGGCTGGAAACTGCAGTTCCTGTCTGTATGAAAATAAATGCTATTTCACCCTTCAAAAGTGTTTCCCAAAGCAACAAAGTTTAATAAAAATAAAAAGGTCACATATTCTCTGCTTCCTGAAATAAAATGACAGATTAATATCGGCATTATTAACTATGAGCATGAAGTTGTTCACTTTCCAGGTGCCTTCCTAACATACCCAGGGGTATTTTTCTGGTGCTGCACAAGTACATGGCTGTAGCCATGCCCAGCTGGCACATACAGAGAGAAGTATCCCATGAGTTGCACAGGTAAAAACCACTGAAAACCAAAACCCAGAGTTACCAAAGATTTTACCTTCTCCCTGGGGCGTGGATGCTGGCAGCATCTGCTCTGAATCTCTTGGGGCCAGGAGATGGCTGGGGCTGTTCCTCCTGCTGGCCACTGCTGCTTTTGGCAAAAGCATTGCTCTTCTTGTTGCCCTGAAAAAACAGTGAGACCTCAGCAGTCGTCACCTGCAGCACAATCTTGGTACAAGAACAGGGGGTGAGAGCAAGGGACAGCACACAAGGTCCTGCTGTCTGCTGACTGCTGCTGACACCACTGTCACCAATCAGTCAGGGGGTGTGCCTCGCTTCCTGGACATGGAACTACAAGTGCCAGGGAGAATGTTTCCTTCTAATGCTGCAGAAACCAAAGAAGGGGAAAAAAAAACAGGCCATGCAGAGCAAATCTCACAGAAGCTGTGCATTACAGCTCTGCTCAGGCTTCCTTTTGGTCATCAGCTCTTCTCTGGACACGAACACTGCCTAGAACACACCCTCATGCATGAAACACACCGGAAGACCCCTCAGCAGTGTCTGTCCTGCAGTTCCAACACAAACTGCCTCAGGCTCCAGCCAGGTGATTTCTGTGGGACAACTACCATCACTGTTAGTACTCACTAACTGAGGTGTATTTCCATATTCTTCCCCCTCAGTTTATTCCTGCAAAGTGGAACCTACTGTAGAATTCTGCCTCCTAGGAACTGCTTACTACTTTCTGTAAATACCAGCCACACTCAATGTCATCCTGGTCTTTCTTATTAGGAATAACCTCACTCCTTGCACATGCATGCTCAGTTTAGGGCTTTCTTATCCATACCCCTATGACACCTTCACTAAATGTGCCATCCTGGTTCAGCACTTGCATTTTTTTAAAAAGCTTACTGAATGTCTATGACCTCCTAACTGAATGGATTTTCATCAGTGCAGCTGCCTCTCACACTGTCACAGTACTGGGAAACAGTGTCTCTGGTGGAAAGTATTTCTCTGAACCAGAGTCACCTGACAAGTCACCAAGCCTGTCCCTTGACCTCACAGGAACTTGGAAAATGCTCTGGGTGGAGAACAAATAACAAAGAATCTTAACACACCTCCTCTAAATGATAATAGTAAGATGAGATGCCATGGAATTAACTTTTATGAAAATATTTTTAAACCTTTGAAGACCAATTTTTAAAAAATCTTTTTTTGCAAAACTTATGGGAACTGATCAGTAAAATTATGCAAAACCAGAAGCTTTATAAAATCAACTGGAAAACTGCTATTCCATATGCAAGTATGTCTCTACTCACCTATGCATACAAATGCTGTGCACAGGCACTAAAGATGGTGTTTTTCATGTAGATTGTTCTTTGGGGTGATCCAGGATGATAAAACCCAGCAGATTTCCACATGATATTTGGGAAAAGCCATACCTTCCTTATTCCCCTACCTCCTGAGCCGACACCTGGCGATTTAAAGGGCTGACTCCATCGAATGCAGCAGCTGCTCTTCTCTTGTGACCAGGCAAAGTATTCCTGAATTGTCTCCGATTGAATTGTTGCTGTCCAAACCCTCTTCTGAAACGATTAGGTCCTAGAAACAAAGCCCTCTTACTTTAGTGTCCTTCAGAATTCAATTTATGACTACAGCTTGTAAACAGATCACAAGGTTAACTTAATGCCATACAGGAATATCTACACAACTAGTGGTGCGAAAGTCACAGTCATTCATATTAAATAATTTTTCTGATGTCTCTCTGGCATTCTTATTGGACTGCCATACACATTTTTTGATATGAAAGAATACAGAAAAGCCTTTCACAATTCTGATTCCTCATAAAGGCAGGAACACCCACATCAGGAGACCTGTCAATCTGCTGTCACAGCTCACACTGCTATGAATTAACTATGAAACAGAAAAACTAGAAAAAGCCTTTAGATAGATATACACGTGACTTGAGCATGCCAAAGCCAACTCCAACAACAGCAGCCTGAAATAGCTCTGAGGGCCCACATAATAGTATAATTTTGATTTTTATATATATATATATAATTTCTATTGGTTTGACACACCATTATTTCTCATATTGACGGAGACACCTCCTGCTGCTCTTTTGTGATACACACACACACGCTGTCTGTCTTGCATTTAGCCTTTTTCCCTAAGCCTCCCGATGATTTTGAAGAGCGCTGAAGCGTTGAGCGAGAGGAAAGCCCTGTCAGACTGAGGCACAGCGCTTCCAAACCTAATTACTCCACATAATAAAATTCTGTAGTCGTAATGAGACAGCAAGTTTCTGAGTCACTGTGTGAGCTGGCACAGGCACAACAACAATCACAAGCTCACAGCTGGAATGCCACGAGGGAATTTACTTCTGTTACCTCACAAACGAGCATTTCCCTGAAGCAACACCTAAGCAGAGCCACTTGGGCATAGTAACCAGCACCATTAAGCCTGGCCCAGTGCTGGAGAATCACCAGGCTGCCCTTCACACCAGTTTATCATGGGTTTGCCTGCACAGAGTCACCATCATGCTGTGTTCTAATCTCTGTACCAAGGCAGGGAGCTCAAGCATGTCCAGAAAGGTGGCCCCAAGTCTACCAAACACCTCCATTATCTATAACCAGATGTTCCACTTCTCAATGCACACAGAGGGTAAACAGCAGATGTGTGTTTTCCTTCATTGCTCCTTCAGACTTTGCTATCCCCAGCTGCAAGGTCACCTGAGCATACAGTCTATTTTGAGCCCATTCCCCCCAACAGCTGCTATACCAGTGAGATGTGCTCACACCTTGGGGGTGTATAAATCAGGCACAAAGCTGTGCATGGCAGAGGGCAGTGAGAGTGCACTCAAACCCTGGATCTCACAGCAGAACCTCACTGACACAAACCACGGAGCAGTGAGGTGTACATATTGATCTTACATCATCAACTGCGACATGACAGCAATTTACACTGACTTGGAGCAACTAGAAATGAAGTATTCTGAGGCAGCAGTGACATTGCTGGGAGGGGCCACCACTGCCACAATGAATGAAGGCTCCAGCCTCAGGGTGTAACACCAGCCAGCACCAGCCTGAGCTGCTTACACTGGAACACGCTTGAAGATGATTTGAGCTGCTCTGGCTCTACAACAAAAGGGCACCAGGACAGGCCCTTGGGAAGCAGATCCCAAACACCATGTTGGGGTGCTTCATGCCCCATGACCAGAGGTGATGATTGGGAACATGCACAAAAACACGGCACAATCCACAAGCTCTGGGGCCAGTTGCTATTTCCTTTGCAGACAATGTCCTCTCACTGCAGAAGTGCAGGTGTGTAATCGTTCCTCTCGTGACAAACATTCAATTTTGGCAAACTGTTTCTTTTTGACCAGATGTGGACTTGCTGTAGTCAATGTCCCTTTGATCTTTTTCTCCTTCTTTTATTTCCCCAGTCTGTTTTCCCCGTCTGGTTTCTCTTCAACCCCCACCCTGGGCCTGTCCCTATATCTTGCCTATTTGCTGTGCTGCTCTCCTGCTGGCCACCAAGCCTTGCTGCACAGCACTCCTACACCCTGGAGAGAACAAGAGACTGAGCTCAGCTGCCTTTCCTGAATACTCCATCAGGGCAATGGGAGGGACTGCTGCAGAAGGCAGCCCTGACTAGAAAATCATGCCCCTGTCAGTCTGTTCCTATTAGAGAGCCTGTGCTCAGCAGAGAACTAAGGCACAGCTCACTCAACACAAATAACACATGACAGAGCCATCAGCCTCCAAGGGGGACCCCATCACACCAGCTGGGGACCAAGGCCTCACTCTGTCATCTGTGTCCTGAAGTGTGACACATGGGAGGCTTCATGTCTGCAAAAGATCTGGCAGATATTTAATAATGTAAGAACATTTCAATAAAACCTCACAGCATCAGCAGCTGGGGAAGAACCCCACACACACATCCCATGTCTGAGTGTGTGCTCAGAGCCTGGTTCTGAGAAAACCTGGGATGGCCAAGAGGCACCTCTGCTCAGCCAGTCCAGTCTCGGTGCAAGATCCCATGTCTGACAGACTCTTTTTTCCAAGGAGATTAGAAATTCAAATTTCTCATCATTAAAAATCATCTCTCCCCCACTAGGGAGAAGGTTTAAGCCATATTCCAAGAGGGACTTTGCAAGCACTTTGCTTGCTGGTTTAATCAGCATAATACCCTTCCCCCTCTTCTGTCATTACAGTGCTGGGCTCCTCAGATCATCATTTTGATAATGGTTATCACATCTCAGCCCAGAAGGGACTGAATTTCAGCAGGGACTGAAGTGAACTGAGCCCCTGATGAATTATGAGCTAAATTCCCAGTCATGCTGAGCTTTCCCAAATTGCTACTGACAATCAGCACCACACAGCATGGCAGGTCTCTGCACTTAGCAGGGCTGACTTCAGACTCACTGAAAACCTGTGAAATACTAAAACTAGCAGAAATAATTCTATAAATTAACAGAAAAGTTCTCCCATCTAAGGAATGGGGAGAAAATATTTTATTGGATTTGCCTCTGGATTACAAATCAGTAATTGCCTGAGTGTGGGAGAATATCAAAGCCTGTGGGTTTTGACAGAAAAATCAATTTGCTAAGGGCATTTATTATCACTATGTTTTGAACTGGAACAATCCTCAGTAAGGCACTGTGTGGTGGACATCAAGAACACAAAGGTGGGAGGCAGAGCAGAGACAAGCAGGACTGCTCCCAGTGATCCCACTGTCCTGATGTGTGATTGGCACTCCAATATAAGACTGCAAAAATATTCCTGCAAAATATCATTAAACTCTTCAGGGAGTGACTTTGCTGTAATTAAAAAAAAATAAGTACACAGAGATGGCATTTCATGCAGCAGATAACTTCAGTTTGTAGGTAAAAACTAGTGGAACAAAACAAAGGTACGATCACTCGGTATTATTAAAAAAACCCTCACCATAAAAATAGCATGCTTGGCAAAAGTGACAATTTAGCTTCAGTAACTGAGCTATCAAATACAGTCACCGAAGGGGTAATTTGGGTAATTTTAAGTCTGCTCTGGGAAAATGAGGATTAGGAAGAGGCATAATTAAAATATGCAAAGCCAAGGGGAATAGAGAATAGATATTAAGTCACTTTAAATTAGTAATTCATGAGAGAGTGGAAGGGAGAGAAATGGATGAATTATGCCCTGAAAGGGCCCTGATATTCCATTGTTACGGGAAGAAAAGCTAATCAGAGCCTAAGCACATCTTATACGCACACAGAAACTGGATAGGAGAAGGATTTAAGAGCTGGATTTTGCTAAAAAATGCATTTTCCAGCCAGGCCAGCCTCTGCTGTCTCAAGTGCCCATCTACCTTGCAAATTCCTCTGCTTCCAGGCGCGGTACCGGGGCCGCCCATAGCCGGAGGCTGGACCCTTGTTCTTGACCTGCTGCCTTCTGCCGTCTCCCGCGGCGCTGGCATCTGTCTGCTCTTTCCTGTGGCGCTTTATGATGTCGTCTAAAATGAAATGAGGAGAAATCCATAGAAACTGCACTTTCCACCAACAGTGATTTCCTCTTTCGCTGCTTGGAATTGTCCGTGGTAAACACAGAGCTTGTTGTTCTGTGAGCTACGCTGGACAGACAATGAAAGATTAAGCTTAGCTTAGAAAGTATAGGATCAATTTACTGGGCTCGTGTGCGCTGGAGATTAGAGTGCAGCTAATGATTTATAAATGTGCCATCATCTAGCACGTCCCCACCACAGACAGGACAGAGATTTCAGACCCCGTCCACCAAGGGATCTGATCCTGGAGGGTTCCCACAAGCCTAAGGGAAGATGTTTTTGCAGGGGCACCACAAGCTCAGTGCTGGGCAGAGAACTTTTTTGAGGTCTGACTTGAGCGGCTGTAGGAAAGGTGGCCAAAGGGGGGAGGATGTGACAGCTGTTGAGCTGCTTTGACGCACAAAGTACTGTCAGATGCAGAGCTATATCAAGAAACAGCTCAGGCCTCTCCATTCTCAATCAGCTTGTCTGCAATCAATGGGATCTTCTTAATTCAAGCTGTTCTGATGAACAGGAATGCCAAAAGCAAAGGGACATCTCTTCAGTAATTTGTATTTTCCAACATTTTCTTCTTTTAACCTCAAATCTTCCAGAAAATACTTTGCAAATAATAAAGGCACATCTGTGAAAGTGTAGGCAGAATGTTTTAACTTGAATGAATTAGCAAGAAACAAAGTTGTCCAAAACAGGCCCTTTCCCAGGCAGTGGCTATTCCAGCTCCTTCATGTATCACTGGAGTCAAAGGACAAAAGTACCATCAGCTTTCAGTGGGTGCTTATCATGAACTATCATACCTCCAGCACTGGTCCCTTGTTATTTCCTATGAAGAAAGTCCTGCGTCCAAATGAATACAAAGCCCAAAGAAAAGAAACAAGAGCAGATGTAAGAACAGGCTGCTTTTGTGATTTCTCTTTCAAGTCTGCTAGGAAAGGAATAGGCAGATGCTGGAATAGGGAGATGCTGGGCCATGTTCTTGGGATGAATTTCCTAATGGTCTCAGCTAAATGTGCCTTAGGGACACGTGTGATTTGGAGCACAAGATGCTTTGAAGCGATTGAAAGCATCCCTGCCTGCTCTGCAGGGAGGTGACCACACTCATCCAAGGGTGGGCTGCGCACAGCATGGGGAAATGAAAGGGGCTGAATGCTCAGGTGCCTGATCTGTCACCCTTCAGTGTCTGTCTTGTTTGGGTATGGGTTGCTAGCCTGCCTTTTGTGCCCATAAACATGATGGGGTTAACAGAGCGATGTAATGGACTACCACAGAAGGCTGCAAGGGGATCCTGAGAGGTCATTTATAGTACATCTATGCCCTAGAGGCAGAACTAGATCTATCAGAGCAGCTTTACAGCAACTCCTGCAGTTTGTTTGTGACTGCTAACTCATGTAAGGCACAAATGTACCCGAAAGCACAGAAAAACCACCTGATGGAAAAAGTTCTTCACCAAGAAGAACTTTTGTTTTCCAATTCTCTCCTCTACCCTGCGTCAGGTGTATTCTGGATGGAATATGGAGTTCATATATTCTCAGGAGGTCTGACTGAGAAGCACTAAGGGAGAGCAAAAGTAAAGGGAGCATCACACATCAGCAAAGAGAAAATGGGTGTGCAACACTATGGGAGAAAAATGAATCAAAAATGAGTGATCCACTGTTCCTATAGCTCCTCATAGAGACATTACAATACGAGTGCATAACACATAAACCAAGGGATCAGTTTGAGTTTGCAGCGGAAAATGCTCACTGTTCCTGACAAATGGCTCTTTGCTGGGAAGAAATGACAGAAGGTTTCAGTTAGGAAGCTGACCCAATAAGAAAAGGTGCAGGTGGACTTTCCTTTCACAGCAAAGACGACAACACGATAATCCACCAAGATCTCTCGTCCATGCGTCAGAATCCAGGCCTGGGGAGTTCATGACAGGGCGGCTGTTGGTTGTTTATGCACAGTCCACATTCCCCGTGCCAAAGGAATGGCGAGCATCGCAGCAAGCTGCTATAAATAGCAGCACGGCGAGGCCATGGCTCCCCTTCCCGTGTCCCAGGGGCTGCTGTGAGTCCCCCGGGCCGCTGCCGCCAGCCCAGCGCCGAGGCCGGGACCCCGCACTCGCGTCCTCCGCCGGTGCCGGCCGCTGTCACCCGGCCAGGGCCACCCGCACGGCGGGGCCACTGCGCGGCC
>WAAG01008225.1:0-15149 GCA_013390105.1 Tichodroma muraria | reverse complement strand
AGCGGCCCCCGCCCGCCCCGGCTGCCCCGGCCCTCGCCCCGGCCCCACCGGCCCCGCCCGGTTCCCGGCCCTCGTGCCCGACTGCCTTATTCCCGCACCGAGCGGCGCCTGCGCCGCCTGCAGCCAGCGCTGCCGCCCCGCCGGCGCTCCTTTCCCTTCCCCGGCTCCTTTCCGCCGCCTGCCCTGGCTCCCTACCCTCCGCGCCCGCCGCGGCGATCCTTTCCATCAGCACCTCCCCTCTATCCCTCCCTGCCTTAAGCACCGTGCCCCAGCCTCTGACACTCTTCCTCTTCTCCCCCCGAATCCTGCTCCTCCGGGGTTTATGTCAGCAGCAGATGTATCTTAACAACTCGGCAGTCAATTCTGAGCCGTGTGAGCGATGGAATGACCTTCAATCCTTGAAACCTTCTGGTTCTGAAGACCAGAAAAACAAGGCAACTCTACAGAGATACTCGCGGCTCGTATTTGTGCATGAAGTCTGTTCTCGTGTTTGTGAGCGCCTGGAGAGGGAGCACCCATTTGGGATTGGTCTTGGGGCAGCATCCCGATCACTCACAGAACTCAGATTCTTCAGGGGATCTTTCAGTCTCTGTCACATTAGTTATGGCACCGAAGCTATTCTACAGTTTGAATACAAAATGCAAGCTAAACCATCTTTCTCTACTTTCAAAGACAGGTGACAAAAAAAAAAAAAAGGAAAACAGTATCTTCCAAAGTGCTGCCATGCATCTAGAGGAGCATGTTTTTCTCTGAAGTTTCCATATGATAAGTGCTGTGAAATAAACTTTCTCACCACATATATAATAGGGGCCGCATAAATAGTGAACAATGTCTGCATGTTTTGCATTTTCAAGACAGGGGTTTTTTTCCACCTTGCAGTTCAAATGGGAGAGAAATTTCTACACGCAAATCAATCAGGGCAAGAATTGCCTCCTGGTACGTGTACAGCTCTTGGAAAGATCAAGTGCTTCTGAAAGTGCTAGTTTAGGGAGTTGATCTTTCATGAAAGAAAATAATAGAACAGTGCTGAGGAAGCAACAATTAACTTTGCTGTATTTTTCAAAGAACAATGTTCTTTGCAGTGACACTGCAGAATGACCATGGAAGCAGGTTGATGTGAGATGTGAGGAACCGGGGTCATGATACTTTGTTTGCAATGTTCTGTGGTACACAGGGTGTAGTGGGGGCTCTGCTGTTCTCTGGAGAACCCTGACTCTAAAGCTGCCCTAGTCCAAGAGCTTTCCTCCAAAGAGAGCCCTTGAGATTTTCCAGTAATTTGGCCAGAGTATCCAGAGAAGCTGTGGCTTCTGGGAAAGGGCTGGAAGTATCCATATAAGCCCGGCTTTTAGTGATATACTGGGAGAGGAGGTTTACAGCAGTATCATTTTCTAGCACTTAAGGAGGGTCCTGAAGCAGGGCTCTGGGCAGTGTCCTGCAAAGCAGCAGCTGTCCAGACACGAGGGAAGGACTGCAGCAGGGGTCTGGAGTCTCCTTGGGTACAGGACAGTCGGTGAGCTGAATGATCCAGGTTTCCACACAGGGCAGCAGCTGGAGTTGGTCACTCTGTGAGGTCAGTGTTATGAAAGCTTTCCTGGCTTTCTGTAAAATCTTGCACGGTTGTATCTTCAGAAACTCTGGAAGCAACAGCTGAGAAATTTCCAGCAGTGATTCTATTTGATCACATTTAGTGAAACAAACATTTGAGACCAAAGAAGACAAAGGCAGAGTTTAGAAATGGCAACTTCTAAAATATTCAAAGGACACTTTTTCATGGAACTACAACACAGCTTTTGCAGCAAATTCCACTTCACCAGCTGAGAGGTTTAATTAGCTTCTTTCCTTCAAGTGCATAGCATTAAAGGCAATGATAAAACCTTTCCAAGCCATATTTCTTCATCTGGCAAGTATGAGCTCTTGATATGATATGTGCTCTTATCTCTCAACTGCCAGTCTGTGACCTCTTAACATCTTGGCAAGATTCCCATTTGCTTAGTATATCTAAGCACTGCCATCATCTCAGTCCTGAGTAATTTCTCACATCAACAGTGTAGGTGACACATGCTGGAGCTGCTGAAAAGGCCTGAAGAGCCAGAACCTCCTCTAAACCACAATCCTCCTGCACTGGAGAGGACCGCAGGTGTCTGGCAGATAGACTGGACCCTGCATCCTAAAAAAGGAATGCCAGGAATTTGACTTTCATTACTAAAAAGCAATATTAATAAATGAACAATGAAAAAAGAAATTAAGAAAGGGGAGGGAAAGTATTTATGTTACGCTTTCTTCTAGAAGTGTTTTGTGTTGACTCACTGATACTGTGGCAACAAACCATTAAGCTGAGCCCTCAAAGAGCACTGAGGGACCTCTGCCAAGGGCGCAGGTATTCCTTCCACTTGTTAGGCACAGGCAGGACCAACTTGTTCCAAAAGAGCCAGTGTTACTTTGGGGCACTGGGCCTTTTGATTTACCAGATGCTCTTCTTGTCATATAATGAAACCCCAAGGAACCCTAGAAGGCTTCTAGTTAAAACTAAACAAAAATAAACTCAGTGCGAGAAAGGAACACATGCCAGCAGTCAAACACTTGTATTATCTGAAATGTGTTCTTGGTCTTTAAGTAGATTTAGTGAATCTTCTGCATGTTAAATTACTTGTCATGATTTATTGTTGTAACAAATCTTATGCCATGATCTCAAAATTAACACTGATCACTTTGTCTTTTATTCCTAGGGGTACCTCATATCACAGTTATTTAATACAAAATTGCAAAATATATGACTGTTCACTTTCAGTGAAATGGACTCAAAACTACATGACTCAATTGCTAATATATGTTTGGGGTTTTTTTCTTGGGAGCAAAGCCCAGATGGCTGTAGGAATGTGTGTCAAGGAAAGGCTTGGAATCTGCATGCACACATTTTTATCTGAGAGTATGAAAGCTTTCCAGCCTTTCCCAGAATTGCTCAAAGCATAAACAATCAATTAAACGGGCCTAAAACTCTGATCACTTTTGTGACAGTGTATTTTGTCCACAAGGGGGATGTTTAGGCCTTTTAATTTATGAGAAACCCGGGACCATCATTCTCAGCTCTTCATGAGGAACACTGGTACAGCTACAATACCTTGCTCCAAAATTGGTGAACCACCCCTAGAAAGATCTTGTGTTTTATTGTGAGATGCTGAACATGGCCTTTCAGCCATATGTTACCACTTGAAAATGATCTTCTTGAGAAGATGGAAGAAAACAAACCACTTCTTCAGGCTCTTTGAAGAAAATTCTAGTTACACCAATATTTCTTTATTTTAGCCATTCCCAGAATGAACTACATTGATGATGATAATTCAGTTTTTATGCAGAAGTTTGCTGTGTATACCTCATCCACTGTATGCTATAAAGTGGCTGAGGTACACACATCACTGAGCTCCATTCAGGGAAAACAAGATCAGCCATGGATAATGACAAAACCCTTGCTTTGCTTCTTACAAATTTAGTGGATGCAGCCTGCATAGAGCAAAACTGAGTTTTTTTAGAGAGGGGTTGTTGGCTTTTTCTCCCCCTCTCTGTATGTGTGTTAAAATTGTCATCTCAGCCTGGCACATGCAAAACCACTGCTACAACACCCATAAGCTGTACCTCTGGACTATGCAGAAGTGTCCCAGAGCCATCCCATAAAAAAGCACATGTACTGGGTAACAGAGAGCTGAAAGCTTCAGTGCAAACTGTAACCAGCCAAGCAGCTTTCCAGTAAGTGGAGATCCACAGGTACACCACCCTTGGCTGTGCTGCTTGTTGTCGTGTAGGAGTAGTTTCAGTTTATGATGCTTTTAGGGATCTCTCAATGTTAAAGTAACCCTTCACTGAAAGGTTTACATTTCTAATCTCCCCAAGAAACAAGCAAGGCAAGTATTCTACTGCACAGCAAACAAATGATTCAAAATGGAATAAAAGGACAAATCCTGTTTGAAATCACACCAAAATGATCAGCGAAGGACAGAGGCCTCTGCAGCACCACCACAAGAAGGTATTTCCAGTGCATGTAGCTGGAATAGGTGGGGATTGAAATGATATCTTTAAGGAGAGATGCTCCCCTCCCCACTGCCTTCAGAACTGTTTCCTAGTGTTCAATGAAGCATTGCTAGCTGTGCAATGAATCAGATGCTCCCAATGGGAAAGGTATCGGGAATATTCTCATTAATGGATCTGCTCTCTTATTGTGGTCTGTGCAAAAAAGACATTGAGAACAGATATTGCTTGCCAAAGCAGCTAGACAGAATCCTGCTTACTTCTTTTCTATTCAAGCATCAGCTGCTGGAGTATTTTGAGCTATTTCTAGCTCTTCAAAGTGGTGTTTCAGATAAATGACTGCCCTTTAGAATAGATAGAGTGGCATTTGCTTTTTGATCTAAGAAGGAATATATGTATAATTTGCTTGCTTCACTTTCAAAATGAACCAGATAGTGCCACTTTATTATGAATCTTAAATCCAGGTATTTGGAGATTATTTTAACTGCCTGTGGGAACACCTGCAGGTCTTGAAGAAGCAAAGCAATATCCATGACACATAGAGCATGTGCTGATAAGCAAAGTAAACACAAAGGATTTGGAGAGGCATCAAGGAGATGGTACCGGGATCATGGGGGTGTTGAAGGAACAGTGACTGTGTTACCTCAGTGTCTCACCCATGGAGGAGGACTGAGTGTACTTATAAAGAACCACAGCAAGAGCAGTAGAAAAGCTCTCGTTTAATTGCTTAAAGCAAAAGGAAGTCTCTAAAGGATGCAAAAAAGGTCAGTGCTGACATTTCAGGAGGATTTAATTTTTCTAAGCAAATGGCAATCTAGATTGACAAAGCCCTGCTCTGTGTTCACCTCAAGTACTTAACTCAGGAACATTGAAAGCTTCAGGGGTCTCCCTGCTGTTGACAATCCCTGTTCCTTGGCCATAGGTGCCCAGAGCTTGTGTGGCCTGGCAGAGGCCTGCCAGCACTGTGGAGGTGTCGAGGGAGCATCACTCTGCACAACGCCCTGGGCAGCAGCTCAGCTTTGTCACTGTGCTTTGCTATCCTTACCGCAGGCACCGGCCTGCCCTGGGACACAGCCTGCAGCACACACTGCGGAGTGACAAAGGTAACCGAAGACTCTGCTCTTGCTGGCCCTGCTGTCATAATCAATTTCACACCAGCGTTACAGATAATCCCGTCTGGCTCTCTGCAGAAGGCAGTGCCCTGGGGAACTCTGGGTCTGTGAGCGATGGTGCTGAGCAGTGCTGAGAGGAGGTGCAGCAGCCCAGGCAGAGCAGCAGGACGGGCACGCAGCTCTCGCTCCCTTGCTCTGAGCATGGCTTGGGCCAGCTGTGCCCAGGGCTGCCTCACTGCAAGAGTTGTGGGTAACCACATCTTGCATTCCATGTTGAAAGTTAGATAGATCAAAGCCTGATCTAGATCTCATTCCTCAAGGCATTAACATGAAATTTGTTGAAGTCATATCTTTATGAGTTTTCATCTCATCTGGAGCAGATGTGGGTAACCACAAAGACTTTCAAAGTGGAAGCTCTTCATGGAAGTGTGGGATTTTCAGAAATTTTCAAACTCCTGAAACTCAACTCTGTCTGGCATGGTTGCAAGAAAGTATGTTTGTCTTGTGCAGTCTCATGACATCTGAGCGTTTCCACCTCTTCCTGTACCCAACTTCCACAATAAATAAGAAAATGCAACAATCTGTATTTTATAGGGGAAACTGAGGGATGGCACATCTATGGCTTACTGCGCATTGTGCCAGGAAGGTTGGTTTGGGGAGCCTTCTACCACTAGACTAGTAACTCTGGTTTTGCTTGTAAAATGACAAAGAAAGGAGGGCATGGGGAAAAAGAACTGTTGAAAGGCTGTAGAATCCACTATAAATAAAAGTAATTAGATTTTAGCATTTCAGACATCTGTTCTCATTCTGCAGCTACTGGAGGTTATAAATGACCCACACAGGTAAATCTGCTCTACCACAGAAATGGGCAATCAGCTTTCAAGCTTCTGCCTGAGTAAGCAGCATATTTGCTCAAGACAGTTTGCAGATTGGAAATTTTTGGGGAAATGTTAGGAAATGCCTCAGATATTGCTTCCAGCCTACTGTATGGGAAATTTCAGTTCCTTTGAAGATGTGAGAATGTGTCTGAGCAGACAGAGCAAGCTTGGCTTGCTTTTTGTAGGAGCACCTGCCGGTACAGTGAGTATTTGGTTAAAGATAAAAAGGCCCCTCATAATGTGAGAACTCTGGTGACAAAAAAGTGTTTTAACCCTTTTGCAATTTGTCAGGCTTGTTTCATACAAAGAGAGCTTAACCTCCTTCTCTAACTTAGGCTCTAAACAGCGAGAGGCTGAGTGATGTGGCTGAGAGGGAGGACAACCAATCTGCATCTCTGAGCTAGCCCTGTGCTGAGCCACACGCTTTGAAAACTCAGAGGAACTCTCTCAATCGTTCAGTAGAATTTACGTGCTGGAGCTGGTCCTGGCTTCTGTTCTGCTTCACTCCTGCCAGCTGCAGAGCCACCGTGCCTCCTGCTCCATGTCTGCAGGCAAAATCATCCTACACACTTGGCCCAACACCAGTCTGAGTTTATTCACCCTCCACCCTCTCTGACTGGAACCTCAACCGAGGTCAGCAGTCTGCAGTGTTTATACAGGTTTGCCCTGTATTTTCTTGCTGTGAATCCAGGGAATGATCGGCTTTTTCAGGACAAGAGCAGAAGCTCTGGCCCAGCCAGACTGATTGGCAGGTATTCATCTGTAAGCTTGAATGCCATAGCCCCCACAAGTTCCCAGAGCTAAGGGCAGAGGAAGCAGACAGCCACACTATTTGCAGGTGACAATGGGACCCCTTCCACGCCCCCAGCAGCATTTTGCACACAGTGCTCTTCGCTGGAAGGACAATCTGTGTGCCAGGACAGGGTGATCCCCAAATCCACACAGCGCTGCACCGCAGCACTGAACCCTTCGCTCTTCAGGACCTGCTCACTGATCCTGGCTCATCGGTTCTCCTGAGTTTCACCCAGACGTCACCCACATCATATTTCAGGTCTGGTCCTTTTGCGATCAATAATGGCTCAGCTGTCTGTCAGTGACGTGTTGCTGGCTGAAGGCCAGTCTCTTCCATACCCTCTATAGAGGGAATTTCCCTTAGATCACCAAATTAGGCATGACACATGCATGCAAAAATAAACAAAAAACCAACCCAAGCCAATTCAAGAATTCAAGGACCTTCATGAGGTTCCAGGCTTAAAAGCAGATGCTGCTCATCAGACACACAGCAATTGCATTAAAATGTGGGTCTGTGAGGCTTTCCTTAGCATTTCCTAATCACAGCTCCAGAGCAATTTTTGAAAGATAAATATGCAGCACCTAACAAGGACTGATTACATGGTAGGGGAGGTAATTATCCATCTATCCAGTATCCCAGCAGTTCGGAAGCATTTTTTTCAGGTAAAAGGACCTTGCAACGGGCTTCTGATTTCTGTCTCCCCATTGCCCTTTTGCATTCTGAGCCACGGGCATTCGTGTCTGTAGGGTGATTGTTCCTTCACCCATTTCAGGGTGACCTTTTGTGAGTGTTCCTTCACCCATTTCAGGGTGAGCCGCTCGCTCGCCTTCCCTTTGTTCTGCCACGGACGATTCCCGGGTGATTTTTCTCGCTGTCACACGCGGGAATCCGCAGTCCGTGCCCGGCTCTGCTGGTGCCCGGGTTTGAGAGGCAGAGGCCACGGAGGCTCTGATGCTCCCGGCGCAGGAGAGCTCCGGGCCTGAGGAGAGGCCGATGCTGCGTGGCGCCGAGGCAGAGGCGACCGCAAGGCCGAGCAGTGCCTGAGGGGCAGCGGGCAGAGCCGAGCGGTGCCCCAGGGGCAGCGGGCAGAGCCGAGCGGCCCCGCGGCCGGGCAGGGCCGCGCTCGCAGCGGCGCCAGGGCTGCCGAGCCGATGTTCCCCGTGTTCCTTCGGCTCCGAAGCCTCCCCGCAGCCGCGCCCTCTCGAACGGCGCCCCCCGCACCCGCTCCTGTCCCGGCTGCGGGACCCTCCGTCCCGGGCTCCCCCCGCTCCGGGGATGCCCCCGTTGCCAGGAGGATCCCGGTCCCGCCCCGATTCCGAGCCCGATCCCGGTCCCTCAGCCCCGGCAGCGCCACCTGGCGGCACAGGAGCCCTCGGGCACACAGCCGCACGCCCCCTCGGGAAGCCCCGCCCCTCGGCGCCACCGCCCGCGCGGATTGGTTGGCGCGGCGAGAGGCACGCCGAAGCCCCGCCCTGTCCCACGGCGCCCCCTGCGGGCCCCTCGGCGCCTGCGCAGCGGCCCCGGCCGTTGTTGTGGAGGGGCCGGTCAAGATGGCGGCCGGGCAGGGGGGCGGCGGCGGTAACAACGGCACCGGCACCGGGACTGGGACAGCGCCCGGGAGCGGAGCGACGGGGCTCGGGATCCCCGCGCACCTCACTCTCTCCTTCTCGTCCGGGCCGCACTGGGGCGCGGCAGCTTTGCCGCAGTCGCACACGGTGCGCAGCCTGGAGCGGGCCCTGGAGGAGGCGGGCAGCTCGGGCATCCTGTGCCTGAGCGGGAGGAAGCTGCGCGACTTCCCCGGCAGCGGCTGCGACCTGAGCGACACCACGCAAGCAGGTGAGGGGGCCCTGGCAGTGCCGGGCCGGGGCTGCGGGCGTCCTGCGGGGCCGCTGCGGGACGGGCGCTGAGGGCGGGGGGCGCGTACCTGCTGTGGTGGCCGCTGGAGCCGGGCGGTGGCGGGTGCAGGGCCCCGGTGCGGGGATGCATCGGGGGTCCCCGCGGTGGCAGGGGAGGGTTGTGGGGGCAGCCGAGGCGGTGACACGAGAGCGGCCGCTCTGCGTGAGGAGCAAGGGGGACAGTGGCGAGGCTCCGCGTTTGGGGGGCTCTCCGTGCAGGCACCGGGACGCGCTCTGGAGGATGTGGGGCTGCAGTGTCGGGGCTGACCCGCTGGGCGCACTGGGGCCGGTTCTGCCGCGTGAGTGTGGGGCGAGCGTCCGGGCAGGTATGGGCTGTGAGCGGGGCACGCTGAGCCTGCTGTGTGCGAGCCGAGCGGGGGACCCGAAGGTGCCTGGGAAGGTGGGGGGCGAGCGGCTCTGTGTGAGCGTGTGTGAAAGCGCAGGTGTGCGTGTGTGTGCGTGTGGAAGAGCACAGGGCTCTGCGTGTGTGTTTGCGTGTACGGGGGTACTGGGCTGTGCGGGCAAAGGGGCTCCCTGCACGGGCCGGCCGTGCGTGTCCGAGCTCACCGTGGCGCTCGGTGTTCCGGGGGGTGGAAGTCGCTGTCCCCCTGGGTGGTGGGAGCGGAGCCGGCGCTGTCGGTGTGCCCGGGCTGCCGGGTCCATGGCTGTGCGGGGAGGAGAACGGCTCCGGGCGCGGCGGGGGGAAGGTGCTGCGGTCTGTGTGTCTGCAGGAAAGAGGGGCGGTCTCAGGGAATCGGGCATTTGTGCCCTGTGCCGGCCTGCCTGTACGTGCCTTAAGGATAGGGAATTGCAGTTGGTGTGCCCGGAGCAGGGTGTGCAGGGTGACGGGAGCGCTTGAGTTCGCGCTCGGGGACTGGGAGCTCCGTGTTGTGGTTGCGTTGTACCTTCAAGGGTGTCGGATCCCTTGCAGTAATAGCTCTATGGTCTGGGGTTTCACGGTCCCAGCTCAGCAGAAAGATGGTTCCAAGTGCGGGTGCGAGGGATGTGTGAGCATCCAGCAGTGAGTGTGGAGAGCTTGATGTGTTCACTGTATTGGTAAATGCTTGGATATAGTGAGTGTGGGCCTGGATTTACCCAGGCTTTCAGGTGAAGTAAACATGGAGGCGTTTTTCTATACGGTTCCTAGAAAACAAAGCTACATTTTCCACAGAGGTTCTCTCATATTGTGGCTCATCTCCATTTACTTGTGGTATATATTTTTTTTTTTTGCTGCTGCTGCAGTAGTTGCTGAAAATGGAAAATTTTAAATAATGTGCTAGATGAAATTATTACTGAGAGGCCCAGGATCTTTTGTTCACAAATAGTAGTAGCTTCTGAAAATGTTTGATTGAATTAATGCTGTGGGGGGGTTTATTTTGTTTTGTGGCTTTTCTTTCCCCATGGGTTATGAATAGCTGGCATATTGTTTGGAATAGGAGACTGTCCATGGTAGTACCTGCAAATAAAAGAGGTTCCATGAAATAATGGAAGCTGGGGTTTTCCTTGTTGTAGCATAAAAATGTGTTTAGCAATGTTGTTGGCCACTGTTTTGTGTAGATATTCAATAACCGAAGCACGCAGAAAGAAACAAGCATTGTAGACATATAGGCAATCTATTATTAAAAAGACTTTCTGTATCCTGAAACTGGTCCATCAAGGATCTGTGCTTTTTCTTTGCTTCTAATTATTGCTTTGCTTTTTGGTAGTTTTTTTTTCCCATTTGTTTTGAATCTCAACATTTGAGTCAGAGCTGTCTGCAATGATCTTGTCTTTCTGTTTTAGGATGTAGTAGAGCCCAGTCATTCCCATCAGAACTGAATTGTTATTGTGAATGGTGGTGTGAAAATGTTTTAAGGGCTGTCGCTATCAGAAATAGCTTTAATGCTTGGTGATCTAAAATCCTGTGCTGAAATAGTTAATCTGGGTCTATATAAGTACCATCTTGGGAGAATCCTGATTTAATGTAGTCATAGTTTATGAATGAATCCTGTTGAAATACAGATTTTAGATGTCTTTCAAAAGATTCTTGTAAACAAAAGATCTGTAGTCTCTATTTTGACTTGATCTGTAGAAATTTTTGTCAAGTGGGTAAGCCGGTGTTCAGCTGGTGAATCATGGACATCCTTGACAGTGTCAGTGTGGCCTGGAGCTCGATGGGGAATTAGCAGCTGCCTCAGAGCAACAGTCATGCAGTTATTCATATTTCTGTAGCAGTTATCCGTGTTTCACATGCAAATATCCCAATGAACAAGGTTCTAGGCTGAGGCCGTAGGAGATGGGGGCTTGGGTCACAAATCTTTGCAGTTTCACTTTCTGTTTTAATTCAGTGACTCTGAAATTCAGTTCTGTGGTACTTGAAGCAAATATTTTAAAAAAAACAGCCTCTGGTCAGTGTAGATGTAAACAATTTCTTTCCCTTATTACCAACCCTTAGGCAGTAAGATCTGCAGTGTTACTGTAAACCCAGAATATTCTATCTTTATATCAGCAAAGTCAGCCGGAGCTATGTTGAAGCACAACTTCTGTTGATTTATCAAAAATAGCTTGGGATTTTATTTTGCATCTAACTTGCATAATGGTTTGCCAATACTTAATTTGCAAATACTGAGGCATATTTTTTGTATTTTATATTATGTGTTGAAAGCATAGTGACCATATCTGGCTGTTTAGCTCTTTTTGTTTGTTTGTTTTTAACTGTGAATTGTCCTTGCAGCACTTTGGCCAGGAAATCCTTATTTTATTATTTATCTGAATTTGTCTTCTGGCTGCCCAAACAGATCTTGTGTTATTTTAATGAACTTCTGAAGACAAAATGAAATCATAGTTCTCGAGATAACAAGAGATATCTTGAATATTCCAGTAATTTTATGTGTAATTTTGCTTCTGTCTGTATGAGCAGCATTAGGCCCTCTGGCAGTTAAGTAATTGAGTCTATCACATCAGTGTAATCACAGTCTGCACACACAGCTGTAGAGTTGTGTGTTTGCTGTTTTATTTTCTTAAAGATAGTTCAGTCTGACAGTATAGCGCAGGAACCTAAGTCAACCTATGCCTTTAGCAATTTGCCCCCTTTTTAAAAAATTAATTTAGTAAATACGAAAGGTGCATGACCGACAGCTTCAGAAAAATGCAGTGGTGCTATCAGGCATATTTGTTTTTGGCTTTGTCACAGCAGCTTCAATTCTCACTTTTTAATTCTGAGGGAACTCCCAGGCAATTATAAGTAGGTGAATGATTGCCTGTAAATGGATGAATGTCGAAATTTCTCCTTTCTCACCCCTGCTTCCTTCTCATAGCATGGAGCAGTAACACGAGTGTATTCCAGTATTTGAGAGTGAGCCCTCCTGTCGTGGCCAGTACCAGTCTTGGCATGGTGTTGTTACAGAGACCATTGTTACCATTACTTGCACGTCTTTCATTTTTTTTACATCCTATTTCTGGCCCTTCTAAGGTATATTGTCATTCGCATGAGTGCAGATTAAACCCTCAAGGCTTAATATTGAGTGTGAAATGCATAAGAATGTTAATTTATAATGCAGTTCTCCTCTACAATATGCACTTCTAAACCAATTATGTTTTCCTTTCTGAATTAAATTGTTGGTGGAGCCAGTGTTGTTTAAATTGAGGATGGCAGTAACTGAAGAGCCACAACAAATCCAATATTCAGCTAAAAAAAAATTAGAATTCATATATGGTGTATATCCTAAATCTCGATTACATTCTGGAAATCAAACACATTGCAAAATGTGGTTCTTCAGCAGCATTTCCTTCAGATATGAACAAAAAGAGGAACTCAGATTCTATGGTTTTTGGGGGAGAGGGGGCGGTGTTTAGGCTGTGAAATGCATCTGATGCAAAGTCTGGAAGTGATGCAGTTTATAAACAATTATGGAAGTTTTCTGCAGTGTTCTCACAGCCTGTCCAGTGTTTGGGTAAAGTGGAAATGAGCTGTGTGTGCTTGAGGCTTTCTTGCTGGGACCACTATAAAGGATCCATGTTAAGGATGCTTGGTGTGATGGGCAAGTTCAATTCAGACTTGAAATTAAAGGAGCTGATTATTACTATTTGCCTACCTAAATTTAGTGTTACAGCCTTACCTGGAATACTGACCTACAAAAAACATGCAATGTGTAATTTTTTTACTTTTTACTGTCTCCATACATCAATATTAAATTTGCCATTGCACTGACTGGTTTTGTGTTTTATAATATTTAGCATCTAAGGTCTGTAATATTTCTGTGTTTGATCAACTAAGGAACTTTTTTTGATACAGGTTTCTACTTGTTACTGATTATTTGCAGAGGGAGCAAATAATTTAGATTGCAAATTGTATTGCAAAACTTCGTGCGATAAAGAAAAATAGAGTAGCTTTTGCTTTCTGAGATACTCTTTTTCATGAAGTGTGTTTTCCCATTTAAGTTGTACTGCTTTGTTGGAGCTGATTCAAAAGTACATACTCATATTCCCAACAAGGCTGGCATTTAATGCTGAAATCTGTCCTTAGCAAAAAGGTAACTAAATCAGGGCTGAAGGCTGGAGTTCCACAGAAAATGTGAAGTTATTTGATACATCTTTTTTTTTTTTTTGTGATAAAAGGGTGGAATGACAGTGGGAAGAGAATTCTGAGTTCTCTGCTTTTCTGCAGCTGTCCAACAGTCTGATGTTCATCATTCTTCCAGCCTGGGCTTGTTTGCCACTTGCTAGGAGAATGTGCTGACAGGTCTAGAGGAGGTCGCACACTTCAGGTGGAAACAAAAATAAAGTCTTATTCTCTGGTATAGAACTAGAATAGTTTTGTGGTTGGCAGACATGATTATCACAAATGTGTTTCCAAGTGTCAACATATGATTTCTGAAGAAAGGTTTGTGTAGTTAAAAGGCTTGAAGGAGTCCTGAGCCCTGGCTCACTGGCAGCGGAGCAGCAGGTGTGACTGCACAGGGAGCAAATCCCTGACCATCTGGGTATGGAGTAAACACTCCTGCCATTTGTCACTTTAGCACCATTGCCGTAGGTGGAAGCAGGATGTAGTGATGAGAACTTGTTCTCTTGAAGCCTAACCTAGAACTAAAAGGTTTCTGCGAGTGCTTGCTTCAAGTTGGTGCATTCAGTAATGAGAGATACTATAGAATTATTTAAAAGCTAATAGAAGAGGCTGCAGCTGTTCTTAAACGCTGCCATGAGGTCTGGCATGAGTAGGACAGAGTCAGTGGGACACACCAGCCAATAAGAGCAGATGCTGAGGTTGCTACAGCAGGGGCCTCCAGGTCTCAGGAGAACATACTGGAATTGTTGCTAGACCCTCTTCACTTAGTGCTCGTGGACTGCTGGTTTACCCAGTTTCTTCAGGTTTTTTTCTGCTTTCATCTTAGTGCAGTTGCCTTGTTCTCCAGTGTTCTTTGTCTTCCAGCAGTTTAGCTTGCTTGAAAAACGTTTCTGCTTAGTTTATCCAGTGACACGCCATTTTATCTGCACAAAAGATAAGTCATGTAGTAAACACTGATCACTGCAGCTTGGTTGTAGCTTGTCTCGTGTCTATTTAGATTGTAAGCTCGTCAGGACAAAGGCTTTGGATGTGTGTTACTGAGCATACAGAGGCTGGTGTAAGTTTTGGGAATTTTGTGTATATTTGAGGTATTCCTTGACAAACCCAGGCTTTGCTTCATTGCCAAATGAGGATTACTTTCCCTTATATTACTTGTCTGTGAAACAAATTTGGAATTAAAAAAATTTCAAAGCCAAAAAAAGATGTTGTCAGAATTAAACCGATCAGTGACGGTGAGTTTAAGTGGGAGGAAGGTGCCCTATGCTGTAATATGCCAGCTTAAGAAGTCTTGCTGATTTGTCAAGAAAATACATTTCACTCTTTCTGGTATTAATGCTGAAGTGCCAAAACAAAAAAGGCTTCCAGTGGGATTTTCTGCTTACCAGTTCAAACTCTGGAAGATTTGCAGAGCCAAGACACTTTCAGTAATGGAGAGGAGTGTAATCCTTGACTTGAAGTAATGGATTATGTCCTTTTGACGTGGTATGTGAATTTACACCTTCATGTGCCAGACTGAGGAGTGATCCTGGTGATGTGGTCTTTATTTGCCATTTAACTCATGCTGTGCTAAAATAGCTGAACACGCTCCAGAGTTGGAGCACTGTGTTACCTTGTGTTGGAAATGTCTGGATCTTTCTAATATTGCAGCGTGGTGAAGAATTCCCTGAATTCCTCTGTTGAGTTCATCCTCATGTTGCAAAATGTGGAAAATGTAAAATTTTCTTGGACGTTCCTTGGAAACATCCTTGGAAAAGGATGTTCTTTGGTCTTTGTGTAATTTTAAGCCTGCTTGGCAAGGAAGGAAATTTAATCGGTGAAACAAATAGCAACTAACGGGTAAGCCCAAAGTGATGTCCGGGTGTTAAAAAACAAATCAGTGGTTTAAGAATTGCCTTGTTAAGATTTAGG
>WAAG01008224.1:68025-127808 GCA_013390105.1 Tichodroma muraria | reverse complement strand
ACGGCCAAACTACTACATAGACCAACTTTTATCTTTCAAAGGAAGAGCAGCACTGTTGTGAGTGACTCAGAAAAATACAAACATGATCAACAAGTTGGAAAATAGCAAAGTAATGAAAAACGTATTTCAATTAATGGGAACCAATTCCAGAAATTGAGGAATTTGTGTTTGCAACTCCACATCCTCTGCTGTTTGCCAACATTTGTGTTTGCAGCCGGCTCTGATTTGTACAGAATTTTGGACCAGCAGATATTTAGGAGTTTTGTGAAAAACTGTAAAATACACAGATCATATTTTTTCTCCTTAAAAGCACATAGTGATTCACCAAAGTCATTCCCAAATTCTGTATGGAGAAAAACAAATATTCCAGTTTGTGTTAAGAGCCATGGGAAGTTTGCTTGCATACCCTGAACTTGGATAAAGTTAATTAAGGATAGCTCTATAGTCAGCCAATGGAATTACATGTTAATAAAACTATATTTTTAATTAAAACAAATCCTGCTAGGGAGACGCTTGAAAAATAAAAGCAGTAAATCAGAAAAACACCTCATGAAGTACACAGAACATGTAGTAAAAATCCATTCTAAATTTTATGAAATAGAAGTTTTGAAACCAAGTTGAGGGAGATTTGAGGCATTTTTGGAGAAGGGAGAGAGAGCAGCATTAAACATTAAATGGGGACCGCAGGTAAGGAAAAATAATAGCTATTTCAAGTTGTCTCATGGTGCAAAATTAAGTCTTAAAATGAAATATTCAGAGCACATTCAGTAGCTGTAACTCAGATCAGACACAGTCCCAGGTCTCTCGATCCCTTTGCTGTTAACAATTAACAGGGCCAGAATCAAGAGACCCAATTAATAAAGACTAATTCTCAAGAAAAGAAAGATTTTTTGCTGCTGACTGCAATGGGATGAACGTTTACTATCTAGTTCAATTGGTATATACCAATTCAGGCAATATAAAATATTTGAAAACCACCATAGAAATATTGTGTAAGTATTAAAATTGATAACAAAGAAAATGATCATCACTGATTCCTTGGTTTTCACTTATATCTTTCATCCTTTCAGTTCAAAGTCATGACTATTTGCACATTTGTTATTAAAAGAGAACCCAGCATTCTTTTTTAAATGTAGTGAAGTGTGTGAATTGAATGTTTTCACTTTTAATTATACAGGTCTGGATATAAAAATGCATCAAAGTATGCTGTTAATGTGTTACAGGCAAAATAATGGGAAATTGGAATGGAATGGCTTTTTTATCTGGCTGCATCTAGCTATCAAACAAATCTCTCTATTAATTGTTAAACCCTAATGACTTCAAAAGACACTTCTGGGGTTGTGATGGAACTCTGATTCCCAAATCTCCACTGGGTACAGCGACTGCACTGAACGCCTTGTCACTACTCCTGTCAGCTCTGTCCCTGCTTTTATTCCCACAAGTTCATGGAAGACACTGTATGTTTTGAGAAAGGAGCCTTTTCTAAATCATTTTGCAGGCAAGGTTTTGGAAGACTCAATTGTTTTGTAATAATAAAGATTTTTTCACTTTTAGTCCCTCCGTTGTAGGAGCTGTTTCCTAGCACTGCCAAGCAGCAGAGGAAGTGATGCAAATGTGAGGTCACCTGATTTCTACCTTTTCTCCCTTCTCTCTGAGAGAAAACCCAGACTAACTTGTTCAGGCAAAGCACCACCAGAGAAAGGGGAATTTGAGTGGTGGTGGGGCAGAATTGTGTTAAACGCCAGCAGTGCTGCTCTGCAGGGTGGGCACAGCCTCACCTGGGGCTCACCGGGCTCTGCCAGCAGCAAACACCCACTCCCCACGAGTTTTTGACCATTTCTCACACTCTGTGGCAGAAGCACAGACATTTAGAGGTAAAATAAGCAGGACTGCTCATGTGTCTTCGGGTTCACAGCTGCAGAGCAGGGCATTGAGGCAGCGGTGAGGGCACAGGTAAGGGAGGAAGGAATGGAAAAGGCTCAGGAGGCACTGGGGGAAGGAGCTACACAGATCCTGGTTGGATAAATTCAGTGTATTTGACAACAAGAACAGATCCTTAATGAGCCTTCTATGATACAAAATTGTCCCAGATTTTTCTCTGGCATTGCCATGCAGATATAGACAGGGTGTTTTCTTCATTGCTGATTTTTAATCAGATTGCCAAGACCATTCACCTTAAAATGTAACTGATGTTACCTGAGGTCATTTCACTAAACCTCTTTTAAGACATCTGTTATGAAGAGTGTTGATTTTTTTCCTGTGGTATTATTTATAAATGAAAAGCGACTTTGTTTTCATACAATATATTGTAAAACAAAGGGATTCTGTCATTTAGAGAATATCCGTCTCTTGTCTTCATGAAGTGCATTAGAGATCAGAGCAAAGTGGACACTTAAAAGATGATCAGGTTAACACTGTCAAGAAAATGTTTTTAATGTTTTGCTTGAACTTGTCTCCTCAAGGGTCTCTTTCTACCTGCACCTCTCATTTTGTTTGTGAAACCTACAGCTGTGGAGCTTCTCTTGTGTTGAAAACTGTAAAAATGCAATAACAAAGCAAAAAAGCAAAGCAAAGCCATTGAAAGAGAGTACAAAAATTGCTGCTATCCTGTTCCCTGGGCTCTCTGCTTAGGAGCTCTATTCACTTAAAACATTTTTTAGCTTCTGAAGCACTTGATTAAAGTCAATTGGGAAAAAGATCAGCTCTTAAAAGTGCTAATTTGTGACTCAGAAAACTTGAATAAGTCTAAATATGCAATTCCCTGCTGCTGTGTATTCCTGGCTGTGGGTCTTGTCTGGAGAACGTTTTCTCATCTCCCTGCAGAGTCTGTGCCTGCCTCTGCCATGGGTGGTGTGTTTGTAAGGTGCTCGTGGGGATGGGGTGCAGTTCATCCCCCCTGAGCTCCTCTCAGTCTCCTGGGGTGTCAGAGTCTCCTCCAGAGCAGGAGCCAGGGGTGCCTGTCCCTTTGTCTGTCTCTGGGTGTAGGAGCCCGTTTAGGGTCAGTTCTTGCTTGGCCTGGTGTCGCAGCCCCTCAGCTCAGCTGCTGCTCCTGTTTCACTGGTGCTAAACTTCCCTCTGGGCTGTGGTCCCTCAGAGGAGGGTAGGCACAGACCCAGAACAAGCACTGCTCCCACGGATGTGTGCAAACAAACCAGCTCTGAACAGGCAAGGTGACAGTGGAACAGAACAAAGAGTGCAAGGGAACTATTTGAAGCTGACATAGTTCTACCTCCAGAAGCAACTTTGCTACCACTGAAGCAGACAAAAATCTCCTTTAGGGAATGCACCAAGTGTTCATAGCTTTTTTTCCCAAATTAAAATAGATTATCTTCCAGTGTCCTAACTACTTCATGTATCAATCTAATTTGTTTTTCATACTGAAGGCATCCTCTGCGTGTCTTCTTTTTACTCCCCCTTTGAAGGTTACTAAAAGTCTTCTAATCTAGTAATTCCTAACACTTCTCTCTTTCTGCAAGAACAGAATTATCACTGCATATTTTAGAGAGAACCCTGTGCCTTGCCTCTCACACCTCCCTTCTGCTGCTAGCCTCCTTCTCTGGTGGTGCGTTGTGAGAATTCTGGTATTAGCAGCAGTTCTGGGTTTGCCTGGAGATGAGAATTCCCTCCTTCAGCTGATGGCTCCAGCCTGCCCTGGGGCTGCTCTCCAGAGCTGTTGTATAATACACAGAGAGGGGAACGAGCAGCTCTGAGCACTCGGGGAGCCTTTTCAAACTCTAAACTGAATATTTAGCTGCTGGGGCCTTAGCCCCTCTCTTCCCTCCACGCATCATAGCAAATTAAGAGCTGTTTCTGAAATTATTCTGATGCTGCTCTAGAAACTTTTTTTTGTCCCCTCAAGCAACTGTAATCTCAAGTGTCAAACCTGTAGATGATTTCCAAATAATCAGAAGTGCCAAAAGACTTTTGATATTTTAATTCCTGGCAAAGCATTGGTGTGCCACTAATGCAGATGGGCTGACATGTGAGACTATCAACTTCATGGATTAAAACTCTTCCAGAATCTCTGGATTTCCTAAAAACTTGCTCACATAATACAAACAGCAACCCTATGTTGCCATATTCAGGTATGTAGCCGCTGTATTTTTAGTATTTTATATCTTTATATATAGCTATAAAAATAAATAAAAATCATGTATGTGATGACATATAAATGACATACAAATTCCCTCCTGAACAAAAGAGCCTGTTCCAATGTCTGACCATGCTTTTAGTGAAGAAATCTTCCCCAATATCCAATCCAGACCTCTCTTGGTGAAACTTGAGGCCATTTCCTCTTGTCCTGTTGCTGGTTACCAGGGAAGTATTGGGGCAATTGGTATTTTGGAGGATTGGGTCTCCCTGCTGATCTGACGAGCAGGGTAAAGTATTCTCAGAAATGTGCAGTTTCTTCAGACTGAGATATGGGGGCAGTCAAGTGGCTTCAGTTCTATTCCCATGCTTGTAATGCACTGCTCAAAGGACTGACCTTTGTAGGAAATCAGCCCATTAATTGCGTTATGATAGCTAGAGGAGGAGGGGATTTACTTGAAAACTTAAAATAGTGAGGTAAGCAAGCATCTCAAAATGCAAAATCAAATAAAAAAATCTATATGACCTCCGTTCATGAAGAGGTGGCACGGAACCAGGAAACAAAAGCACAGATATGGGCAGCTGCAGACTTAAAAACACCAAAAAATGGCTCTGGATGAAAAGGAAGGAGCAAAAATACTTGCATATGTGAGAACAGAGGTCATAACAACAGCAGTGAAAAACTAGATCAATAATCAGAACAGCAGTAATCCAAATTTACACATAAGAAACAATCAGAAATGCTCTGTAGGGTAGCAGTAGCCAAACGTTAATTTTTGTGCTTTTAAAAGGAAAAAGTGATACTCTTATATTGCACTTTGGTTTCTGTGGTCTCAGTAAACACTTGTAGCATGTTGACAAAATCATTAACGAAGTGGTGATGTATAAAAAATGTCAGATTTAAAGGCCAAGTCCCAAGAATGCTCAGGTAGATGTTTGTCCCTGCTAAATTGAACAGTTTAGGTGTCAAATCCCCCCTGTCACTCTCTAACCAACAAAGGTATGGGCATCTCCAGAGGGGAATCCTGATCCCAGCCCACCTTCCTGCATCTCCTACCCTGCACAAGGGGAAGGGCACCAAGCTTTAACTCCGGGCTCCAGCCCTCTTTGGGCAAACACAGGGCCTAGGAAGGCACAAATCCTGGTAATTATGGCACAGACAAATGTGATTCACTTCCAATGAGCAATCTGCAGAGTGCAATGCTGTGTGAAATCACCTCATTAATTCTGGTGTTGGACTGAACTCTGAGCACCTTGCGTTGTTCATAATTTGTTCAGTGGCAAAAGCCATTGCCCTGTAAATGCCCGGAGTTATTTTTTTATGAAGAATCCCACCTTAAAAGCACGTGCTGCAGTTTCATGGTCTGGTTAAGGGCATGTCCTGCAGTCAAAGGGGCTTATTCAGGTAAACACTCTAGGATCTGCAGGTTCCTCTACCAAATTCTGCCACTCAAAGCATTGATGGCTGGACAGCCTCACAGAGGTCACAGCTGAAGGGAGCACACTGAGATGTGGCTTCTGATGATGGGAAAGGTGTCCTGCCACTCACACAAAACTGTCCTGGGGCACTTTTCCCGTCTTTTGCAAAGTTCAGGGTCTCAGCTCCTTTTCAGCCCAGCTGTCTTTGCTGCTGGTACATAAAGGCAGCTGTGAGTGGGGAATGAGCTCAGCAGAAATATCTGCACCATTCAGATTGTTTGGGGAACTTAAAATGTACTAATATCTCTTGTTTGTTTATTTAAAAATGAATGCAACTTAATTTGGCTTGCAAAAAGCAGTATTCAGTTAATAGAAGCAGGAAATATGACACAGATTTTCCTAGATTTACCTGTCACTTAAATGTACGTTGGTCAGTAATACTTTAAGCAATATGAATTTTTGTCATAAGTACTGTCTTTGCTTTCAGTCCCAAAACTATTTGGCATGGTGCTAAATATGATGTTTTAGTATATGTTTACAATGCTTATGCTGGCATCTTAGGGGATTTTTTAAGTAATGAAGATCCAGTCCAATGTTTGATGTTTGCTGAGACACAATGTGCGTGCAGCGTTGTCTGTCCTGTCTGGAGTTTCTTGAAATCTGAGTTTCCTTTTCCCATACTTTGCAATAATAAACTTAAAATCAAGTAATTGTAATGTAGAAAACCTCCCCATTGTGTCTTTCCAGCGTGATACAATGTTCTACTATAAAAAAATTCTAGGGAAATGTGGTTTCCTGTTTTCCTTTGCCAGTGTTTTTGGACAACTGTGACATGTCAGCTGTATTCAAAACTGTAAGTGCAAGATTTACTACCTTTAATGGATAAAATACTCATGGAAAAAGAGGAATGTAATAATGGTAAGAGGATAACAGTGTAGTTGCAAGGTAAATTCCTTTTTGTCATTCAGACCTAACAGAAAGATTTTTGAGCAGGCACCTCTCTTGCAGCAAAACCAAAATTTTAAACACAGGTGCTTTTAGAAACTGAGATAATGAAGAGAATGAACTCAGAACTGCAGAGTAAGAACTCAGAAAGTATCACTGACTCTTGCCCTAGAGTTACTTTGAATTTGGGCACAGTGCATGAGTCAACCACTTAGGTTTTACTGGTTGCCCTGTAATTCTGGCAGTGGGATTTAATGGAATGTGGCACCTGAATGCTGCAATTCCCCATCAGGTGGAAGCACAGCCCACCCCTGGGAGCACCCTGGGAGACTGGCAAGAGCCCAAAGGGGTGAGGCCACGGAATGAATCCTCTGGGATCAGTCTGCCCCTCCAGAGGAGATGGCAAACAGGAAGAGGCCACAAGGAAATTAATTTTCCCCAACCTACCAATGTTTAATCCAAAGAAAATGTCTCTATTTTCTGCATGTGGGTTAGATTTTTGTGCTGGATATTGCTGTGGCACAAGGATGGTCTTTGGCTGCTCCTGCTGATTTTTCCCTGTTCACAGGAGCTGGAAGATTGAATGCACTTCCTCAGTATTCAGACATGGCAAGCCCTGGTAATTAGCTGTCCCAGAGCTAGATTATTAGTAAGCTATAAAATTTCTCTAATTTCCATCAACAAATACAGTTTCCAGTCATTACAGTCTGCAAGAATAGCATCAATTTATCTGAAATTTTCTTCTCCTAAGCATCAGTAGGAAGAGTTATTCCCACATGAATTTAGAAGGATGATTAGAAAGAGACTTTTTCAAGATGGCTTTAAAATGAAGTAGCAAGACCTAAGAATGTAAATCATGTTCTATGGGAAGAAAAAAAAATGTAGATCAGGCTGGGAATGCAAATCATATTCAAGGGAAAAATTCAGATCAATATTAGAATCTGCCTTGTGTGACTGCAGTAGCATAAAATTATCTGCTGAGCTGCCTGTAAAAATGACAGGGGAGAGAAGAAAAAGATTTCAAGCAAAAGATAGCCTGTTGATAATTTGGCACAATTAAGCTAAATTTTCACCCAAATTGAGGGTAAAATATTTTATGAAAACAGATGCAGAATGCTTGTGGAAAATGTCATGTACAATCTGATTTCATTGTTGCAGCAAGATGAACTATAAAATATTTGAGAGGTGGGGAAAAGAACTTGACTGGTATTGAATTCCTGGGCAGAGGAAGCTTGATTCTCAAATGTTCAATTAGGAAACAAATCAGTGACCTCATTTTTCCAAGATAATGTCTGACTTTAAAGGAGAGATGCCAAACTTTGGTAGACATATTCTGGGGAAATTTAATCTAGGAAAGGTTTTCCTTATTATATAACATTAACTGGAATGATTAAGAATTTTCTCATTGAGGAACAATTAGAATAATAGGTATTAAACCAAACCAATCAATCATACAAACAAACCCCTGCCTACTTCAGCTTTACTTTTTGGAACTGAAACAGAATTCCCAGACTCCTCAGCCTCCACTTCCTGCAGATCTTACACAGTTCCCCATATTTCAGAGGATTATTTTTTTTTGCTGTGGGATAAAGCTTCCTATAAGTCAGGAAGCCTTTGCCCTACTTCCCTGAGGATCCTGATAAACCCATTTTTTCAAAATTTGTTGACAGGTCCCAAACCAGGGCAAGATTTCAAATTCAAATTCCTTGATTTAGAGCAGTGCTCTGACCTCCTCCAGCTGCCTCTAAAGCTTGATCTCTCTGGGCAGGTGAGTCTCCCTCATTCTCGATAAAATATGTGACAGCACATGCTGAAGTTGGACATTTGCTGCAATGAAGGTAGTGGTGTGAAACATTTCCAAAACTGGTATTTTCTGAGCACCTTGTGAGGGAATTTTTTTAAAATTTGTAACAGGAGTGGCTAAGTTTAGGCAGTTTTGTAAGTGGTACATTTCACATGGGAAATAAAATTTTCAATATATTTGTCTAAAATTTATTAAAATGGTGTTTTAAATTTCCAGTGGGAATTGAGCAGAGTAAGTAATTTGTTTGATAATGTAGGTGAAAAAGAAGCTTGAGCTTCACATTAAATATCCTTTGAGATGTCCTCTTTTTCAGCATTTTAACATTATGACAGCAGCACTTTAATGGAAAAAGACACTCGACTTGTTCTGTGTGAGCATTCAGTGGTGGCCAGACCTGTTAAGACAGCTTTGTTCACTAGTGACTGGTGGAAAATCATGGTTACATGGCACTATTGCACTGGACTAATAAGTGTGCAGGTCCTGACTTAAGAAATGTGATTTCCAACTTCTGTGTCATGGAAAGTATCCAAATTCCATTGTTTAATTAATCTCGTGGCAAAACTAAGTAGCAGGAGGTTACTGTTGATGGTTTGAATATCGTGAAGAGAGCAGGATGGTTAAAACTGTCTTTTCTGAGCAAAAGGCTGTTCGCTGCAAAGGTTTTCATGCTTATGTGGAGCATGAAGCAGTGAGCCATCATACAGGGAAAGGGGAATTCAGGATGTCTGTCACCTCTGCAATTCCATGCTGCTGCTGGATGAGCACCAAGGCTGGGGCTACAAATTGGCAGAAGAAATTATTTCAGTCTTCAACTTCAGGCTTAGAATGAAAACTCTATCTTCCAAAAGCTGATTTTGCTTCATAGCACGTTGCCACTCTCTTCCTTGTTTACCTGGAGAAGGATGTACTTGGAAATTCCCAACTAGGCAGGGTGGAAGAGAGGTGGGGAAGAGTCTCCTTCCTTTCCCTTTCCCTTTCCTTTTCCCTTTCCCTTTCCCTTTCCCTTTCCCTTTCCCTTTCCCTTCCCCTTCCCCTTTCCCTTCCCCTTTTTCTTTCCCTTTCCCTTTCCAGAACTTTGTTTTTAGGAGACAGAGAGATGCAAATAACCATAACTGGGAAAGTGGTTTATTCAGAGAGAGCTGCATTTAAGCACAGGCTCAGGAAATATGACCCATGTGAAGGATGTGCCCATCCAAGATCAAACTTCACACCTCTCCTCAGAGAATCATAAAGATCGCCTCAAACAAACCCTGTTTAATTTCTCTGCATTGAAAATGAAGACTGAAATGGATGTCTGGATAAATGAACCTAGGGAGAACTGAGAGGTGATTTTGTTTAAATTCTTTTGATTGCAGCAGAAATCGAATTTATTTTGCTGGAGGGTGACTTACCAAGCAAAGCACATTAAATCAGTCTGCTTCCAAGGGAGGGAGAAGCAGCAGATATATATCCATGCTGTAGAGGGAAGTTGTCTGTTACATGCTCATTACACATATTTATGTCTCAGCTGCTAACTGAAAAGTGTTCATGAATTTTATATATTTTAAAAGCATTTCCAGGTATGCCCTTAGCTTTTCAGGCTCGGTCTGAGCTGTACAAACTGCGAATTCCCTCTCTGCCTGCTCCAGTGTTTAATTTCCCCGCTGGGGAGCGGCGCGGGCGGTGGCGCGGAGCCGGCAGGACGCATCCAGGCCTGGGAGAGGATCCAGCTCAGGGCCAATGGCGAAACAGGGGCCGTCAGCTCCGAGCCCCAGCAAGGGGCTTGAGCACTCTGAGAAGTGCTCAATTTTCCTCTGTCTTCTAGAGGGGCTGCAGGACCTTCTGGGCTCTTCCACGGCTGGGAGGCTCCAGCAGAGCTCGGATGAGGAATGTGCCGCACGCTGCGTTCGCACATGGGGGTGGTTTTACTTTAGCTGGGCAGTGCTGGGACAGAAAGGGTGGGAACCAACTGCACTGGGGTCAGCCTTGCCCTAGGTCTTTCCCCTGGGACAGGTCTGGTTTTGGGCCCCGGACTCTGATACACATTAACACAAATAAACATTCCCTGGGGATACAAACCGCCTGGGAACTGCTGGGGCTGCCCGTGCCTGGCTACGCCTCCTGCACCGAGCCCAAACGTCCGGAACCCATTCCTAGTTCTGCTGGCACGGTGAGAGCAAGTCTGTGCAGGCCCCCCAGGGAAGGTTGTGAGGCACTGCAGGGTGGGAAGGGCATGGAGCAGCTGGGAATGGCAACCTGGGTGTGCAGGGCAGGCATCTCGGTCACACTGGGCTTTGCTCTTCCTGATGCTTTAGGATTTTAGCTTTTGCATTTTTCATGTAGTTGCAATCCTGCAATTCTTTAGTGTAGAACTCTAAACTCCACATTCAGTGTGAGCTGCTGCTTCCCCATTTTGGGCAGACACAACAATTCCTCTCCAGGCCTGGGAATCAAGGACACCTCACTGCCTCAGACCCCGAGAGATGGAAACAGAAGTGAGTTGGGGGGAGCAAATTGGGGTAAATGACTTCATTACCTGAAGCTGTAATTGGAAGATTAGCCCCCAATATGCAAATGGACCAAACTTATAAAAGTGTGAAAATAAAAGTGTGAAAACCTGTGACCTCATCGTCCATTTTTGGGTGTAGCCCCTGGGGAAGGGCTCTGTCTGCCCAAAATGTACCTGAAGGCCCTTCAGTAAATATAACTGCTTTTATTCTCTTAATTTTGTCTGGCCTCTGTTTTTGGGTAGTCCTGAAAAAGCATCATTCCCTCCATGGGGAAAATGCCGTTTCTGGGTGGGAAGGAAGGGAGCAGAGCTGCATTTCTGCCTCAGGATTATGCTTTGCTCAGCAGTGAAATGTTTGTGTAGAAACCCAGGAGGAACTGATCCTTCCCAGACCCAGAGAAGGAACTCTGAGCTGTTTTTGCTGTGCATTTACTGCAGCAACCACGTTCAGAGAGAAGCAGCAGCACACCTTGAGAGTAAATATAGCAGAAACAAAGGCTTCTTTTAGCCTATTAACAGTCTTGAACCTTCAAGAGGTTTTAATCCCTAATTAGAAATAACACTTTGCTCATTTCTCTGACGTTGCGTATTCACTTCAGGTACATGGAGTTTTTCTTCCTGCTTTTGAGAGATACAGAAAGTTTTAGTAGAACAACTGGACATTTTGGAATAACCTCAGAATTTAGATTCCTGAAGACTAAAATTTGATTCTTTCAGATGGCTGGATTTTATTTCTTTTATAAGATGTAGTGACAATTGTATGATTTCAAGACCACAGATAAATTAATTGGGGGGGGGGTTGTGCAGAAAATGTCATTGATTTCAGTGTCTTAGGCTGTTTTCTCTAGACTGCATAGGGACAGGAGTGACACCTGCACACTGGCACTGTTGATTGTACTGTTACCTGGGGCTAAAACTGACACTATGTGCCCACCCAGAACTTTTTCTTCATGTGCAATGAGTGGTCTTGTGGCCAAAAAATGTTAGAAGATCCCAGTCAAATTAATGGTAGAGTATCTGCAGGCACATAGCATGTAGTTTTCTTCTGTCATTAGAAGAAAGATTTAGGTCTTAGGTTTAAAAAAATCAGTGATGCTCTTGAATTTTGCAGGTTTTTTTTCATATTCTTCTTTCAGTCCGTCATAAGCTGGGTGTCCTTCCAGTGAAATATTGGACATGGGTCCATTGAACCTTGATAAATAAGAGGAGTCTGGAGCCTGAGGTCTTTTAAAATCTTTTTGTCTAATTTTCTGTCGGTATTCAGAGGAGCAGGATTATACTCTGCAAAGGCAGGCAAATCCCACGGTATTGGCCTCAGGTTATTTAAAATCAAGGAGTCCCCCTTCCCCTACTAAGAGCACGGTGTAATATATTTACAGATGAGGTGTTACTTTGAAGTTGGGATCTTGTCTTTGATCAAAAGCGTTCAGCTTCCCTCATGTCTCTCAGAAGGAGACAGGAGTTAGAACGCACTAGTGTGGGTTTTTTTAATGTTTTGGACAGCAAAAATGACATTTACATGAAACAGTAATCCAGGGAATGCGTGAGATAAGACAATTTCAACCATAAGCTGAGAGAAAGTCTCCCAAGCAGCCTTGAAACCAAGCAGAAGTACCAGCGTGCCACAGTCACCCTGCCTCCCCCACCTGCTGTTGATTAATTAAAGTCCTGATAAAGGAGGTCTGTCAACATTCATAGGATGAAAAGTAAAATGTGTTTAAAATTTTCCTCATGAATGTCCTGTTAATCAGGAGAAAGGTTTTGATTAAATATTCTTAATTCAGCAGGCTTCTTTATGAAGTCTAAATATACTGCAGTGGAGCTTTCCAACCCATGAAGGGAAAGGGCACAGGGACTGTCAGAGCAGCAGTTTTTGGGTTCCTGAGGAGGACAGAGAAGGCACAATCCAATTAAAAGGAAAACCACCTGAGTTCTGGCTTGCTTAGGCTTTGCAGTCACTGAGGGCACTGACTTTATCATGACTGTGCACTCAGATCAATGGTTTTATCTTTCTGCTGCTTTTGTATTGACTGGCCATGGATTGCTATATGATTTTTTAAATGTAAACATGAATGTGTCTATCCTGGGGGGAAAAAAGGGAGTCTGGAACAATAATACACTGTGTGCACACAGCAGGGAAACACCACCGAGGCATCTCTGTGAATTTCCCTTCTAAAAATGATTTGTAACTTATTGCAGAGCATGACTTGAATATTGTGGATGGACCAAGCTTTGCTCCTGCCCTTTGTAGGCACACAGGTGGAGTTATCCTGCCTAACAGTGGGACTAATGGGAAGCTTTATTCTTTGATTTTTGTAGCATGGACAGGTTTGGAAATGATTCTTTGAAGCAACCAAAGCTTCTTGACTGAGGGCTGTGATGGCAGAGCTGTCAAAGCCCACAGGAGTGCCTTTCCCAGGCTCGGGTCTCTGTCCTTACATGGCGTCACCAGGCAGTGCCCATGGAAGACCTGCTTCCCAACCAAGGGGACATCAGGAAACCATTTACTCTCTTAGCACTGAGGCTTTTAGGGTCTTCTGCTGGCTCTCCATAAGCTGTGCTCTGTGGTTAAGCAGATGTTTGCTCACAAACCACAGCACCAGAGAATTCCCGTGGCCAGCAGGGGTTTGGATGGGTTTGGACACCTGTGTGGTGGCAATGGCCCTCCCCCCTCACAGAAAGCAGAATGGGAATCTCAGTCCATGTCACAGCCTGAATCCTGCAGGGATTTTTTGTTTGGCCAAATCTCAGATTCACATGAGAGAAAGAAAGGCACAAAAAATCATTTCCCCTTCACATTTTTGTAGATTTAACTCTTTTTAACTAGGAGAAAACAAAAGCAATTTTTTTTAACAAAACATTTAATGATTTAATGATACTAAAATACTGAAACCAAAGTGGTAGAAGTGTGATGCCTTCCCAGACAAATGGCTGTTTTTTGGAAAAGACAAACTAGTATGAATTGTTAGTAGAAAAATCCCATCAAATAGGAGAGTAAGCTCCAGCTACTTAAATCTGTGGAGAAAAAACTGACTGTAGCCATGCAAAGAGTGCATTGGATCCTGTTCTTCCAGCTGCTGAATTGTGCTGGGCAGGATTCCCCAAAGTAGATTTTGTCTGGGGAAGTTCCTTCAGCAGGACTGGGCTCTCTTGCCTTACACAGCAATGATTCAATCTCACCTTATATGAAGCCATATAATGGGAATTTTCGGCATTACAGGATTCTTACCCTTACAATCAGATAAAAGAACTTGTAGTTGATGAGCTTCAGTGAGGAAAGGCACTATAAATTATTCTGACAGGGAAACTTCGTCATTCAGATAGGGTTTGTCTGTAAATCAAACTCTTAACTCCACTTTGCTCAATTTATGTGATCTTTACAATGTGGAGTGATACAATCTGGTCTTTTACTTAAATCCAATACAATTAAAACATTTAGTGTTTCACACACCTTTTTTAAAGTTTGGGGGGCTTCCATGGTGAGTATGACTTGAGGTGGGGTTGTGTATCTGAGCTAAGAAGCACGGTTGGGAAAGGGGATTAGTTTGATTTGAGATGCAACAGCAATAAAGTTTTGGGGTTTTTTTTCAGGAGATCATCCCTTGTGCTGACTAATTGCTACTTCCAGCAGTTTTCCTCTGAGTATTTCTACCTCAGACTCTTCATTTCCTTTCCAGGATCATATGCCTCTCTTCCCAATGATTTCAGTTTTCACACTTTGAATTCTTTGCATCTCTTACAAGACCCTCAGATAAATAATTAAAATAAAGACAAAGTAAGGATAAGGGGCATTCCTCTATGTCTCATAGGCAGCACTAACAAGATATTCTGTTTTTTTTTTCCCATTTCCTCTGCTTCACCTGTCCTTTACATTTTGGAACACGAACCACCTGTTGGTCTAGGTCTGAACTGTACCTAGCATAAGGGAGCACCCATCCTTGTTAATTAGTATTGATATTATTATATTTTTACTTAATTTAAATGGGACTTTCATCATCTTGAAATCAGAACTGAATAGGAAGAAGTATCATTACTCCCAACTATAAGTGTAAATAAATAACAAAGAGAAAATAATCTCTGTTATTGTTTTTTTCCCTAAAGAATTGTAATAAATTATTCTTCTTCTGTCCTACACCACTGTCTTGCCTTGAGGGGCATGGGAAATGAGATATCAGTCATGCCAGAACTCAGATTGCAATTAAAAAGCCTGGGAATGGAAGGTCTCAGGAGTGCCAGGGTGCTGTTGGACCTTCCACATGAGTTTGCACTTCCCACACGGAGCACATGCACTGGCACTGCAGAGCTGCTGTCACCTCCACAGCTGTGCCAGGAGAGTTCACAGCCAAGAGAAACAGCTTTGGAGATTTCCCTTTTCCACATCAGTCCTCTGTCTCTGTTTTTCTTCAAATGCTAATTCCTTTCTGCTCCTGGTGCTCTGAGAAGTGTAGAAATGTGAGGTGCAAAAAGAAAGCCTTGGAAGTGTTTTCACAAAGCAGCTTTGGTGTCTCACAAAGTCCTGTCCAAATGTATGGGAACATCCAGAATGGAAATACTGCCCTTGCATTAATAAGAATGCTATCAACTGAATAGCAAAGTGCTTCATAACCTTCTTCCCAAATTAATTCTGCATTCTAGAAAACTGAAATCAGTTTAAGTCTGTACCAATTCTGTAGAGTCATATATGCCAAATGCTTTCTTATTTGCACCGGCGTAGTTCCTCATGTAAATTACAACGAAATTTATCTCTCAACCTCCTGTTGGTTTTAAAATGAAAATTATCTAAGGTCTGTCATAACTGCAGATTGGTGGGGCTGTATGTCCATCCATCTCAAGATAATATTTTTTAAAACAAGCCAGATAATTTATAGAATCCAGAATAGTTTGGGTCAGAAGAGGCCTTAAAGCCCATCCCATCCCATCCCATCCCATCCCATCCCATCCCATCCCATCCCATCCCATCCCATCCCACCTCCTGCCATGGGCAGAGACACCTTCCACCAGACCAGGTTGCTCCAAGCCGTGTCCAGCCTTGCCTTGGTAATTGCACTTCCAATGTCAGTGTAACCCCGGAGATAAACAGAGCAGGGTCCTGGGAGTGTTTAAGGGATCTGTGGGATCCCCTGCCCTTCACAATCCAGTGAGGACTGGTTATTGCTGCTCTCTTTGTCATGGCTGAAGTACAATCTATTGAGTCACTTCCAGACTGGGAAAGGTTTTGGACAAGAGGCACAAAGCACTGAGGCAGAAGGCTGAGCTTTGTTTGGTGTAATTTCTCACGTGTGAATTGTTACAAGCTGCAAGCTGGAGGAAGTAGTGACCTCTGCACACCTTGAAAATTAGTACAAGGCAAATTAGCAGAGAGTCACAGAACTTGCCAAGGGCATTCTTTTTGAAGTGTTTGGAGAATTAATACAGGATGTAGATGCTGTATGTATAACACATAAAGTTCAGTGCTGTTCAGTTAAAAATCCAGCTGTCACAGGCAGACTCTGCTCACGTCCAAAGACAGCCTTAAAAATTGATGGCTTTATAAAATAAATAAAGCTTACATGCTATTTAAATCCACTGCTTCATTGGATTTTTATTTCAGCATCCTGGAGGTTTAAGAGGAAGCCGTGCTCTGGCCCTGGAGCACTTCCCCTGCACACTTGGGGGTGTCACAGCCAGCACTGCCGGGTGACACATGTGGCAGCACCATGAATGCCACAGATGCTCCTGTTTCTGAGGGAGGAGAGGCAATTCCAGGGCCAATGCTCAGGATGCTGATTTTTAAAACAGAACAAACATGGAAAAAGCAGGGGGAAGAAAGTCAAAGACATCTTTCCTTTTTAATACAGGCTCTTGGATGGAGTAACTGCCCAGAATTCGATTTCAGAAGCACAATCCCTTTTCTTTGCAAAATGGAGCATTATAGACTGAGGATACCAGGGGCAAAGCTGTCTCTCCTAGTGCTGCTCTGCTATATAAAGTGCTCAGATAGCTGATTAATCTATGGGATTGGCAATCATTTGACTCTGGATATTTTGTTCAAATGTTTTTTTTCAGTGATTCATGAAGCCCTTATCGGAATTCAAACAGCACTTCACGAATCAACTAGGAGCTTAAAAAAAAAAATTAGCAGTAATGAGCTCATTTCCATAGAAATAGAACCAGGCTCACTGGTGGGTCAAACTGTTCTGCACTTCCTCTTTCCAGTGTTTTCCTCAATTCTTTTCCATTTATTTCATGCATCATTATCTTCCATTTTCTGTGTATCTAAACCATGCCATTTGGCTTTCTGTTTTCTAACCAGCAACTGCCACTTCAAGCTATCTCCAAATGGTGTAAAGAAATTGTCATCCATATTTCACCTGAGAAAGTTTAAAATTCATTGTCATATTGCAAGCCATTACTCATGACAGTTTCCTCAATAGATTACAAATCATAGTTTGAAGTAGCATTGAGCAAAAATTTCTAATGCTCGAGCCTCTCCATTCCTGCAGGATTAGTAACATGTTTTAATGATATTGCATTTGTATTCTTGTAGTTTTCTTTCATGAGACATCAAAGAAACAGCAGAAAGTGTTTTTCATATTCCAGACAAATCACAATACTTTGGTGTTTTCCTTCCTTCAGAATTACTGCTAGCCAAGATGAAAGCCAAGGTCTTGTGAGCAAAACCTGGGCGATCTGAAAAGAGATGTGATCCCTTTGAGGGTCTCAATTTGTTGGGAGGAGGGAATTGCTTTCAGTTTCATCCACTACAGCACAAGGCTTGTTAGGGCAGGTTCCAGCGGAGGAACATCAGGATGGAAGGTCACACACAGGTCCTGCAGATGTTCAGATTGTTTTGTGCATTTTCATCCAGGAGACGAAGAAGAAATAAGAAAGATTTTGTGGCTTGAAATCATATGGACAGAGCTGCTACTGAAGGCTGTGCACGTTGCTGAGAAAAACCAGAAAAGACTGTAATAATCAGAAGAGGGAACTGGCATGGGAGTGGACTGGACTTGGTGATTTAGCTGTAAGACAAGGAATAAATGCTGATGTTAATTCAATATCCATATATATATATTTCAGTAGGTCTGTATAATCATGTGGCTGGCAGCCACATATGTAAGGAAAGAGACGCTGTTCTCAGTAGCTCCACATCACAAGAAATCCTGGGATTCTGGAAAACAAAAGAGTTTGAATAGGAAAATAATATTATTGAAATTCTTTGTCTGAAGAAAAAAACACCCTTCAGGAAATATGCCACTGAAAGTATGGCACAGGAAAAGAAGCATTTTTCCTAGCTTGTATCAGGTGAGTCTATATCTGAATCTGAAGCTGGGAGAGGGTTCTGCATCCACTGGAGTTGTCACTCTCCTGGGATGAAAGCTGCTGGGATACATGGGTGAGTAAGGAGAGAAGGAAACTCCATCTCTGCTGGAACTTGCATCCATCTCTGTTCTGGAACAGGTGGGAATTGCATGCCAAAATAAATGGCTTCAAAGTAAAGCAAAAACTTGTTCTGGGAATGGATTTTCTGCCAAAGATGGCAGAGTGTGCCCAGAAATCCTCACAGAGCAGAGCATAGAGTAGGGCCAGGAGGGTAAAACACAGGAGGGTTGCATACAAGCAACCTTTCTTTCTTTCTTTCTTTGCTTTCTGAAAAGAAAAAAAGAAACCTTTGTTTCTTTTCAGAAAGCAAAGAACCTTGCTTTCTGGGGACAGCATTTTCCAGGTGAATATTGCAAGTGCCAGCACAGTGAGGCAGCCACTGCTCCCTTCAGGAGAGAAAAGGGGTCTCACAGTCCTCCCTTTTGCCTCATTTTCCCCGTACAGATGAGTACATCAAATGCAAGCTCAGTCTACTGAGTCCTGTGTTACATCTTCTATGAAAGCAGCATTACTGGGACCAAAAATATGCATATTTTAACACCGGGCAAAAGTGCAAATTGTCTCCAAAAGCAATTAGACAAAAGCATAGAGCATAAGGTTTTTAGTGACTGTGAGACAGAATGGGCAGGGTGAAGCAATAGTTTTAATTCTTTCCAGCCAGGGATTGCTGGAGCTGCTTCTCTGGGAAGTGTGTGAGCCCCATTTCTTGCACTCTTCCCTGCTGTTATCCATAGTGAAATTTTGCTGGAGAAAGGAGGTCAGCCAGACACTGCAGACCTTTGGCATGGAGGAGGAGAGGAACACCAAACTCCCTTTCCTTACTGTGAGGTGGAATGTGACAAAACCAGGATTCCAAACGGCCCCAGGACACGCAGTATTTTTGCAGTATTTGATTTGTATCAAAGGCCATAACAAGGCCAGCTGCTGGCCTGTATTTCCAGGTTTGGATAATGATTCTTTGCTGGGAAAGAAGAAATTCCACAGCATGAGTTGGATGGCACACTCTCACCTGTTACTGCTGTAGGAGACACCTCTGCTCCCTTCCTCAGCTGTGGCTCCTTGTTTTGTGAGCAGAGGTGTTGAAAGGCACGTGGTGATGGGCTGGAAATGAACACATGCAACAGACTGAAGACTACTGTAGCCTACAGAGATCCCAACCATTTCTTTATTTGCAGCTCTTTTTTCTCTTTATTTAAGCTGTCTTTCTCTTAAGCAGAGATGATGATAATGAACATCTCCTGGTCTCCCTGTGAGGGAGATTTTTACTTTGTCTTTTAGAGAGCACAGTGAAGAGTGAACAGGATATAAGCTGGTGGGACAGTGCCAACAAAACCCAAGCCAAACGTTTGGTTTGATTCTTGTTTCTTCCTATTTTGCTTCTTGAGGGGAATTCTGTGGGGATGAGATTAATCGTGCAGATTGGCTGTGGTTCCTGCAGGCTCCTCCCTGCTGCAAATCATCCTGGGCTTTACAAGAGAAATCAGGAACTGTCCTGTTAAAACTTCCCAGTGACCAGTTTTGTGGTTAGTTGTCAGCTGAGTTTTCTGACAATGATCTCTAATGCCATCCTTCTTTGCAGGAATTTTTAGGATGCTTTACTGAGCACAGATGAAGAAAAGTTTCCTTAGCAACAGGAATAACATGGAATACTGAAAAGCTCTCTGGTGACTGCTTGTTTCTGCACATGAAGAAAAAAAAGGCCCTTTTTTCTCTTTTTTTGTCCCTTTTTTTTTCTTTTTTTTTTTTTTTTTTTTGGCATGCAATAGAAAGACTCAGACACACAACCTGACATTTCCTGCCTACTTTCAATTTTTCAAGCAAATGAAATTAAAAAACTTCAGGCAGGCATCGTTCAAGTAATTCTCTTAGTATGCCCAATTCCTTAATTAATTAATTTGCAGAAGCCTATTAGCATACAGCAAAAAAAGCGTGATTTAGCTTGACTTGTATCCAAGGAAACGTGTATACTTAATAACTGGGATAATACTTTGCACCTCTGTAGCACTTCTCTAGCCGTGCTTGGAGGACTTTCAGGCCAGCTTTTAAATGCATTTAGACATCTCCAGATGCAGAGAGGTGCCTGGAGAGTTTTCAGAAAATGATTTCGATAATCCATCAGTTATCTGCCAGCTCCCTTGTGAGAGGCAGCAAAAGAACCATTCCAGTGGTGCAGAAGATTAGGAAAAAAACCCCCACAATAAAGCTTTGAAAGAGTTAAGAGATAATCCAACCTTATGATTCCTACCAGTGGGCTTTAATGACTAACTAAAGCTCCCTGCAAGGCAAGGCTGTGTAATTAATGCAGTTTAGGAAAAAAGAGAACATTTAGCTGGGAGAGGTGGGACATCAGGGGGCTGCTGTCCTGCAGGGGTGGTTCTCCTGGAAGCTGCACCCTGGCTCAGTCCCCTCATCACCCTAGGGACCCCTGAGTCCCCCCTGTCGTGGCAAGTGACAAACATTGAGCCACGAGAAGCCTTGTGGGACAATAGATCTGTTTGGTGGCAATAGCTAATAACCACAACAAAGCTCCTCCTATCTCTGCCTCACTTTCCCTTTTCAAGCAGAGATTTTGCAGGGTTAGGTTCCCTTTTCTGGTTGGATATGGCTGCTCTCTATGAATAACACACAGCCTTTGATTTGCTGAGACCAATGCCAAAGGTTTGATTTTCTGCAGTAGCTCCTCCATCATTCCAGAATTCCTTGTCTCTGCTTATTTTAGTTTGAATTCATCTTTCTAGAATGTGGGGTTAAAGTGCATAAGTGCTTTAGAATTCCAGTACACACACAAAAAATGGGTTTAGGTCCTCATAAAGTAACTTTTGCCTCCTTCTCAAGTGTGAATTAGACAGAAGTTTCTACATCTCTGGTACCAGAACTACTGGAAAGAAAGGCTTAGGATTAGGTCTGGTGAAATGAATAGTTTTCTTTATTCTACCACTTGAAAAGGAGTTTTGGTCTCCAGATCTTGCTGGTTAAGGTTTTTACAATTTCCTGCTTTTTGCTAACATGGGCAATGATACATTAAGGGAAAAAAGTAGATTATGAAGACAAAACCAACAGAATGGTAAATAATACTTGCAAAGCAGCATTGCTGGCTGAAGGGCTGAATTCAGAGATACTATTCTGAGACTACTATAATTCTATTGATTCTCTCAACTGGGAAATCACAGCAAAAAACTTCCTGCCAAAGCTCAAAATATCTGTTAGATAAAATATCTAGTACTGCAAAGTAATTGGGCATATTGGTTGAGAAATATAAACAAAGAAAAGAAATAAATTTTTGGTGTGAAATCTTTATATCACATATTTTTATGCCAGTTTATGTTTCCAAAAGATAATGTTTAAAAGCACTTAAAACAAGTAAAGCTCAGTACATTTTCTTGCATACATTTAATTGTATCTTTCACTGTGCAGTAATGAAACGGCATAGCAGTACCATCATTGTGGTCAAAGAGATTTCATTGTAATGCAAGTTTAATTGCCGTGAATGACTTCCAACCATGTTATTAACAACACAATGCCTTCGATATTTTTACATATTTGTGTGGTGCAAGACTGAAATGTGTTTGCCAGGAGCTGACAAACTAAATTCTGGGTCAGGGACTGGAACAAGCTATTCCATCTCCTGGTGATGAGCATTGAGATATAGAAACCACTGCAACAGAGCATGGGAGTGCTTTACATCCAATCTCTCATGACAAGATGACATTTTCCACCTGTTAAAAAACCCAAACAGCACTGCACACCTGCTAAATCTGAGATAAAGAACCCAAGAATGACAGCATTATGGGCAGGACTTCACCTCCTGGGCCCAGGGTTTTTGTTTAGACGCTGTGTGTGTGTCTGGCAGCATCCTGCAGCTCCTGCCTGCCGGCATTTCTGCTGTGCTGGCCGTTTGAGGGGACACAGACACCCCGGGAGAGGCTGTGGAAGAATGCCTAGGGATGTCATGGAGCTCCGTTGGTCCAGAATGGGAAAAACTGAGGAGGACTTGGCCTGCTGGTACTTCCAGCAAGTCCCTCTCCTTGGGAGGCAGCTTAGCGAGGGCTGTGTGTGGAGGTGCTGTGAGGTTTGGGGACAGCAGTGTCCCTCTGTGCCACAGAGCAGAGCAGGGCCCTCACACAGCCACCCTGAGTGTGCACAGGGAGCTCTGCCTTCACTCACACCTTTATCCCTTCCCAGATTGCTCAAGTGGGAAAACGGGAGTGCTGTGCAACCCAAAATTTCCCAGGGAGATCTGCTGGGATAATGTGCCCTCGAGGGGAAGCTGAAATGACAGAACAGCCGAGAGCTTTGGCAATGGAACACAACAGACACCTTGGCTCTGAAGCAGCTCTGTGGAAAATTCATGGATGAAATTCCTTGGAAATTTGCTTCTCCTACAAGTCAAAAATTAATCCCAGATTAAATCTCCTAAATTTACCTGGCCCCCTAGCCCACCCCCAGCTATCAGCCACTCCCCAGCACAGGCAGTATTTTCTTAGGCTCTGCAGATTTTCCACTCTTTAATATATTTGCTGCACGTGCCACGATGCTGTCACTACCTTGGGAAGGTCACCCCTAGTTTGTGATTCCCTAATGGCCAGGTTTTCTTGCTCCAGGTGTGCTGAGCCCCCATTAGAGCTGTGGGAACTGCCTTTGTGGACGGGCCGCTGTTGGGATTTCATGTTGGGGTTTCACTGTTCTGCTAAACACCGCAGGACAGTGCTGTCTCTTCTCCACAAATGCAGAGTTTGGACAAAGAGGGAGTTTTTACTGGCTGCCAGCAGTGCTGTGTCTCCTGTGAATGACCAAATACCCATCCACAGGCTGTTCTGGGGTGATTCTGTGGCTGAAGGGAGGAGCAAGTGTTACCTGGAGCGTGCCTCTGACTGGAAACTGTGTCTGCACTGACAGCCTGCAGGTTCAGGGTAGGGGAAGGGATTCACCAGTTTATGTAAAATTGGTGTTGATGGCTGATAGCTTGGCCTAAATAAAATTCAGCCTCCCCTAGATGTTGCAGTGTCTTTAGCTTTCTTTGAGTTTGTAATAGAAGCAGGGTAAAGGAAAATTCCCATCCTGACCATCCTGACCATTCCCATCTACATCCATCCACTCCAAGGGTGCCCCTGGCAGCATCTGAGCAGGGACAGAGACCCCTCCACAGCTGCTCCTCCACACTCACATCAGGTTTTCCTCTGCTTCAGGTTTCCCATGGCAGAGTCTCACATGTCCTGGTCCTTAAAATAATTTAATCTTGCTATAACAACAAAATCACAGCTCAAGCTGGTGCCTCTGAGGAGGGACCTGAAAAAAGGATATCCTGGCACCACATTCCTGAGGTCATTCCTGGTGATCCCTGGCACTGTGACCACCCCAGGTGAATTGCCTTCTTTGAGCTGAGCCCTTCTGTCCTCGTGTCACCACCTGGTATGTGTTATTTATGAATTATACTGACAGTGGCAGTGAAAGTGATATTTGTTTTTTTTTCAGGGTGGAACATGACATCTATGCTGGTTTACCATGCACAGAAACTGATTCCTACATACCATGCTCTCAAATCTCATCTCAGGCTCTCAGATGCCATAGCCCATACAGGCATTCCAGTCACAAGAAATATATACTTCCAATAATTAGTTTAACTCTGTGTAACATACAAATGAAGCTCTTCAAAGACAGCAAAACAGGCGCAGCGGAACAGTTGAATCAAAAGCTGCTTCTGTGCTTGGCTGCCCCTGAGGAAAACGAAGGGGAGGTTCCCAGAGCTCCTGAGTCAGCAGGGAGCCATCCTGAAACTGTTGTTTCTGTGAACCTGCAAAGTGCTGGTGGCTGCTGCCTGTTAGTCATGAAAATTCTGAGGTTTAAAGACCTTGCCTTGGTGAATTTTGCATTAGTCTGGCCTGCAGTAGAAGGAGAAATCCGGGCAGGTGTTACAGAGTAGGGTGCTTTGGAAAGCACACCCTTCCTTCGGTGCCATTCCCAACACTGAAGTGCTTTAAGCTATTATTAGGATGTTAAAATAAATAGAGTTAAACCAATCTTTCTTTGGAGCAGTCTCAGTGTACTCCTAGTATGGCTCTGATGATGAAGTGCTTTGATGGCACAGTCTGCAGGATTATTTGCCCTCCTACAGACCTGTCACTACTAATTTGGAGTGTAAGTGTGGTAGGACAGATGCTTCATTTCTTTCCAGCTAAACAAGGAAGCATGGGTGCATTCTTGGATCCTTGGCTTGTGTGCATGCCGTACGTTCCTGCTGTAGATTTTAGAGTTTAGGATTTGTATTTTCCATTTAAAGTACTGGTTCTTCTCTTCTAAAATACTTTATAATACTTACCCATAGCTACTGTTTTACTGCTGAAATTAAGCTGTGATTGTGAGTAGGTGAAGATCAGAAAGTGCCCTGTCCTCCTGTTCCAGGGGTGCTGCTGAGAGCTGCAGCAGGCAGGGCAGGGTTTGATGGCCCAGGGCAGGGGAGGCAGCAGGAGGGGCTGCCTGGAGCCCGGGGGAGCTGGGGACAAGAAGGCTGAATGCAGGAAGGGTCCCAGCCCGTGAGAGGGGATTGCAGAGCTTGACTGACAGTTCTGGCTCTGGGGACAGTCTCTGGCTGCTCCCTTGATGCTGGAATTTGACTTGCTGGGGGAAGACTCAAGATTATTCAGTCAGACACAAAGTCACAAGGGGGAGGCACTAGGGTCACTTCTGCCTTTTGTAAGAAAACCCAAATTTCTTTTTGTAAGAAAACTAAATCCCAGTGATGAACCATCTTGGTGCTTTTCATCACTTGTTTAAAAATACTTTAATGATATATAATACTTTTACAGCTTTTGGAAGTGAGTCTTCCATTTTAGAGCCGGATTCTCTGCAGGTGTAAACTTGTTTTACCTCAGTGAAGAGGTGCCAACCCCAGTGACCTTCTAGCCTCTGCCATTATTTCAGTGCTTTATCCCCTAAAAAGCAAGGCTGCTGTCCTGCTAGTCCTTCTGGCATCCTAAACTTTCAGTCCTATCCCTTGATAGGGACAGCCTTGCTTTTCTCTGGTGAGTACAGTCAGGGGTATATCCTGAGTTGAAAGAATTTGTGCTGAGTGGGGTTCAGTGAGGCTCATTTTCCTTCAAAGCTTGCAAAACTCTTTTTTCAATATATTAATTATTGTTAACAGCTCTCTCAAAGATTCAACTTACAGAACCTATTTTAGAATGGTTTTTTATGCTTTTAACTGATTATAAGACTGTTTTCAAAGTGCAAACTGCGCTGTGTCCTGGTGGCTCAGGTTCCCAAAATGAATGAGCTTTTGGCTTTGATTTACTGCTGTACTCCTCAAAGATGTTTAAAGCAGACAGTGCACGTTGCTCTGTCAGCTGCTGGTCTGAGCTGTTGTTTGTTTTGCTGAACTCCCCTCCTATTGCATAATTGCATTTGCCAGGTGGAAGTGAGAGCTGTCTTTTTGAAATCGTAATTAATAGTGTCTTGGGAGTTTCCTCCAACTAAATCCTGCTGCAGTTTGCTGCTCTCTGTGCCCCCAGTGCACATCAGTCACCCTCCCACAGCAGCTCTCAAGGTTAGCAGCCTGCATGCCCAAGGATAGATGGCCTACTTAGTTATTAAACAAAATTACTTTCGGTGAGTGACAATAGATTCAGTGATGCTGGGGCTTCTGGAGAAGGGAAAAAAATAATATTTTAATCAGTAGAAACAGGAGATAGTTTATACAGTGTTAGAAGACTAGAGCTACATATGGAAAACTATGTCTGTGGAATAATTTCTTCTAAGTCCTATTAGGATGTAAATGTGATTTAAATTAAATCAAGGAAAGTGACCGACAATTATAAAATCCCATTTCTGAGAAATCGAGTTTAGGATTTGCACTATTTCTCTATCGGACCTTGGTGCTATCTCTGTAATAAAAGGTGAAAAGGTGACTCACTCTATTTAAAAGGAGGTTATTGCAAATTGAAGCTGGAGCTATAATTGGGTCTCCTGCTGATGCAAGTGAGGAAAAAACAATTAGTGAAACACTCTAAGTAAAAAAGGCTAATCTCCAAAAGTGGTGGAAAATAGCAAGTTCTTTCCCTGGCATGCTGACACAGATAATGACGGCCAAGGGCTCTCCTGCAGAAGTTTCCAGGCTGGACAACTGGACAGTGTGAGTGACTTCCCTGGCACAAGGTGCTTTTTTCTGTGTATTTGCTGTACAGCTCTGGCATTCCAAGGGTCTGTGGGTTTTATTTCCTATATTTGCTTATTAGGAATATTGCTATTTTGAATTGTGCTCTATTTTTCCCTTCAGTGAGGTGATGTGGGAGTAGCTGAGCTGCAGCTGGCCATTGTATTGCAGAACACACAAGAGCCTCCCAGACCTGCTGCAGTTCCTAGAAAAACCTCCCCTCTTCCTGACTGGCCTAATCCTTAATAATTGGCCTTGCATTACTGAGCTTTTCTAAGCTTTTCTAAGGCCTGCCTTATCAATATTGTATAGAAAATGTTCTTTCCTGAAGTCTCGTACGAGCAGCAAAGGTCAGGGATGATGGCAGTCTGAAAATCCACATTTCTATTTGACCTCTCTGTGCTTAACAAGTGTTTAATTCTCTTCCTCCCCGACGGTGATGTGCTGGCTCTGTGACACCAAGGTGTCTCAAATTATCCCTGCTGCCTCAAACTCACTTTTGGGAAATGCTGCAGCTCTGAGACTTGTCACTCACGTCCTTTTGCTGCTGCTGCTGTTGTTTGCGGGGTGGTGGCTGGGCAGAGGGGAATCCTCAGCGTCCCCAGCCTCATTCTCATCTAGAACAACCTTGTTTCTGAAATACACCTTTCCTGTAGGATGGAACCAGCTGCAAGGTTAATATCGGATTAGTGCTCGTAGGAGTTGTCAGTGCCAGGGCCACTGGGCAAAGCCCGCGAGGCATTTCTGTCTCCTGTCAGGGCTGGGGAGTCGCTGGGACGTGACAGACACTGTGACAATGTGACAGCCACGTCCATCACCACCACACAGATGAGGGCATTCCCCCGCCTCAGGAAGCTACACCCGGGGGAGCCCTGTGTGTCCTGTGTGGAAAACAGAGCTTGCACCTTGGTGCAGGGGGGAAAGTGCAGCTGGAGCTCTGGGATGTGCTGGGGGAGCTGGGAACTGCCCTTCTCTGCCAGGCACTCTGTGCCTGGCTTGTGAGCCCAGAGTCCCTGGAGCAGGCAGATGGAATGAGGGGAAACAGGAGTCTCTGTGTTCCGCAGTCACACTTCCATGGAAGTCACAGTTTCAGTGGGGTACGTGCAGCCTGGCAGGAGACTGCCAATATTCAGGCATTTTTCCTGTCCCCGTGTGTCAGTTTTTGTCATCCCAGCAAGGGCTGATTCCCACACTGGTACATCTTAGGCAGGGCTTCAGTTAGGTTGAGTTCTCTGCCTTGCAGCTGATTAATCACCGATTGCAAAGTTTGGTTTGAAAGAGAAAAGCCTCAGAGAGATATAATTTCATGAATGGGATTTCTTTTATTATTTTTCCCCCTTTTCCATTCTTTTAAGCAATGTGTTGGGCTGCGGGCTTGGCTCTTTTGGGCTGTGTATTGTGACTAACCCAACTTTAAATCTGTTAATTTAGCTAATGTTGCTGTATTACAAACCTGCTGCAAGTTACCCTTTTCTCTTAGTTTCTAAGTTTCTTTTTCTAGTAGCTTCTTTCATGTATTTTTGGCCTTATAAGTTTCAATCCGTTGGAAAAAAATACTGTTTGTAGTTTAGTGCCATAGTTCATTGCTGCACCTCCTTTAAACAACAGCTTCATTCCCATATACGTGCACATGTAGCTCTAAAATGAGGTAGTCAGTAGCCATCATATCATTGCAAGGATGAGCTACAGAGGTTAGGATTGTTGGGGAGCCCTTTTCATGTGGTGGTTCTTCAAAACATGGGATATTTTCGTGGTTAAACTGGGTTTTCTCTCTCTGTGTGTCCTCCTTCACTCTCTTCTGAATTTTGCTTCAGAAATAAAATTCTAGTTTTCCTTTTTTTATGAAGATTCTTTACAGAAGAAATTGCCTGACCATGATGAACAAATAAAAGAAGGCATTTTATTCACTTAGTGGCTCTAGTTCATGATAAGCTGCATAAATTCCTCATGGAACAGGGCAGGAGATGCTCTGCTGAGCAGGAGCCCTGCTTGGACACCAAACTGGGGATTTTCACAGATTTTTTTGTCTCATGACTGGTTGATTTAGAGCAATTGGGAGCCTTGCTTTCCTGGAATTTCTGAAACAACTTCAGGTGCAACTGTCCCTTGCAGCAATTTTTGACAACAAGTTAAATTACTATTATATTTAAACTGAAAAATTTTTTAGTATCATCCTAATTCCCAGAATGTGATATAATGTCTCTTTTTTTTTCTAATCCAAAGTACATATAAAGTTAATAAAAAAATGCATTCCTACATGATCACTTAAAATGAGGATGAAACAAACATTAAACAGCACAGCACTGAAAGTAAAGATGGTATCAAAGCTGGGTAGTGATACATTCCAGATAATGTTTCATCTTGAAAAACTACAGAAAAGCTAATAATAAAGAATCCCATAATAAATTGCATTGCAATCTGAAATAGCATTAAACCTTGAAATAGGAGGCTCTTTTGGGTTTTCCCCATCAATAAAAAACCTCAACACAGAAATCAAGTACTTTCACTTGTCCAGGCTGACAAAACTCCAGCTTTTCTGTCGTTTCAGCACTGTATTTATGGAGATAATCTCCCATAAATAAGAAATTTTTGTACCTGTGATTTTTTCTCAGTGTGTGATGCATCAGAATTGTAAAACCTGGGACTGTTGGGAAGCATGGTTGTGTTACTGGGGTTTAGGGCAAGAGCTGGGATGTGGAATTTGTGGGAACAAAGAGGGATGGTTGAACTTTCTGGTCTGCTCTTTACAAGACATTTTGTTGCCAAGTCAATTTTCAGCTTCTGACTGAACTGCTCATCACACTGCTTTAGGAATTGTCCCAGGTATGGTACTGGGAGTTTATCCAAGTGTTTACCCCCAACTGTATTTTCCCTGGGCTTTGAAAATACAATAAATAAAATCCCAGATTCTCTCCCCATCATTTTGGATTTTTTTCTGAATTTCAGTAAGATTGGATGCACTGCATGCTTGGACACCCACACGGGTGACAGGGATTGGGAGTGAAGGGGAAAGAGGGAAGGGAAATCTCCATCCTGCTCATTCTCCATTTTTGAGCAGCTGCAGCCACTCTTCTCTCACAAAAATTCCCTCCTTTTCCCCCTGACCCCTTCTTTCAAGAGGATATTTTAGACCTAAAACATGAACTAGAGTTCTAAAATTCCTCTGCACCACTTTCTTAGCTTTTGCAATGAGAAATCGGTTCATAAAGGGTTTCTGTAAATTCACTTCTACTTTGGAGCATTGTGTCACTCTCTTGTGAACATGGGCTTCTGAAGGAGATTTTTGTTAGATTTTAGGACTCCTGTGGGATAAATTTGTTTAATTTATAATTTCTAAACGGTACTAAAGGGAAAATGAAGCAATTATTGCTAATATTTAAAAGCTGGTGATTATATTTACAATATATGGTATTTTAAAAAAAACCCAACCACTCCCCAACAAAACCCAAACCAAAAGCAACCTGACAACACCACCTCTGCAAAAAGGTGCCTCAGGGCTCAGATCTGCATCTTGCCAACCTTCAGTAAGTGGAGTTGCCAGAAAACGGTTTGAAGTTTTTTTTGCAATAAAACCACAGCAAAGTGCCAGTTAAATGTCATGTATTTGAACAAACATATACTTCAGCAGAGCTCTGTGGAGACCTGAAATTCTACCTTAAAGAGATTTTTCAGGTTTTCTAAAACTCATTCCCATTCAAAACCGGAACGTGAAGGTAACATTACTTTGGTTTTGTAGAGTTTAAAATTTTCCAAAACATTTGGTATCACTTTGTATAATTCAAACAGGAAAAAATAACAAAAGAAGTAAATCTATAATGCAACAGCTCCCTTCAGCTGTTTGCCTTCTCCTGTGCTTCTCTGGAGTTCATAGTTCACTTGCAATGATATCTGAGCAATTTCATAACACATCCTATAGATAGACAAGTTATTAAATCTATTGTGTAACTGAAAGCTGAGGAATCCTCTTAGAATGCTTTTACTCTAAAAGGCAAATAATGCTCTTTAGTTGTATGTACACATTGCATTAAATGACCCCAGAGCTTGTTGACAATGTTTGAGTAGAGTTCCAATAGAGTTTTTTTTTTATTATTATTATTTTGTTTGTGATTTCAAACGTGCTGGTGAGCATGCAGATGCACTGAAAAACCTGCCATATATGGGAAAAATAGGCTGAACGTGGCACAGATCCACACACACCTGGATGTGTGAGACATGAAAATATCAACATGTATTTTCTGTCCTTAAAAATGGAATTGCACCCTTCTTTAAGTCTTGAAATATGGTACTACTATCTAGATTTATATGAGCTCTGAGACAGAATGTAATTTTAGAACATTTCATATTTACAAAGTCATCTCTTCCTGAAGTTTGAAGGATACTTTTAGTGCTCTTTTGCATTCAGGTTAAGAGGCTTAAAATGTCTTTTCAAATAGCAATAAATAAAGTTATAAGGTCCAATCCAATTTTTAGAACATAAGATAGGAGAAAACAAGGGTAGTTAGTAGAAGAGGTCAGGATTAATTTTATTGTATTTATTATATTTATATTTTATTATATTTTTTCTTAAGGTGGTGTTTTTGTTAAAAACATTGAGTTGGACCTGTGGTTGATGCAGCAAGACTCTTCCTGGATCAATGTGCTGTGTTCCTGTATTTCATATGTTCTGCATTGATCCTGAAAATCCTGGTATCTGTCTATGTATTTCATATCCTGCGTGCGTATTTCTTTAAATAGCTTTTCTTTTGTGCCAATCCCCATTTTTACCACAGAATAAACACTTTTCCAAGGAGTTCTGCCCGTATTTCAACTCGGAGCTCAGCTGCCATTTCTTACAGTGATGAATGGTTGCTGCTTTTGACCGATGGATGCGGAGTGTCAGGTCCAAATTCACATTTTTGTGGAATCAGATTAATAGTGCAACTCTTCTGGTGCTCAGCCTCATGTGAAATCCAATCTATTTAGGCTCTTTCCAATTTTCATTGTATTATTGAGAATCATATTTAGTGAGCCTGACTAATGAGGACACAATATGGGGAAGGTAATTCATATTCTTCAGGGTTAACTCAGCTCTCTTCTCGCTTGCAGACACAGAGGCTCTTCATAATCAGTCCACCTGCCTGAGTGTAGCTCCAGGAACTGAAGAATTTTATCAAAAGGGGTGAGTTCAGCAAGAGGACTCAAGATTAGGAAATATAACTTTACATACCCCAGCATGCTCGTGGGATTTGCAGAGCTGGATAACCTGAACTGCTGCCAGCAGGGTTTGCCTGGGGGATAGAGGGTGCAGTGGGGGATATCAGAGCAGCACTGTGGCATCACTCAGTGCAGAACAGCACCCAGGGGCTGTCCTGCACTGCCCCTGAGCTGAGCCCAGGTGAGAGCAGGAGATGGCCCTGGCAGCTGCTGGCACTGGGAGCCCTCCCTGTCCCTACAGATGTTGCTGCAGGAAAGCAGAGGATGGAAAAGATTGCTGCCATTTCCAGGCAGGGTTGATGCCTTTTTGGGACTACCTAAAAACAGAGGCCAGACAAAATTAAGAGAATAAAAGCAGTTATATTTACTGAAGGGCCTTCAGGTACATTTTGGGCAGACAGAGCCCCTCCCCAGGGGCTACACCCAAAAATGGACGACAGGGTCACAGGTTTTCACACTTTTATTTTCACACTTTTATAAGTTTGGTCCATTTGCGTATTGGGGGCTAATCTTCCAATTACAGCTTCAGGTAATGAAGTAATTTACCCCAATTTGCTCCCCCCAATTCACTTCTGTTTCCATCTCTCGGGGCCTGAGGCAGTGAGGTGTCCTTGATTCCCAGGCCTGGAGAGGAATTGTTGTGTCTGCCCAAAATGGGGAAGCAGCAGCTCACACTGAATGTGGAGTTTAGAGTTCTACACTAAAGAATTGCAGGATTGCAACTACATGAAAAATGCAAAAGCTAAAATCCTAAAGCATCAGGGTCGTGCCTTGCCTAAGGATGTGCTCAAGGGGCTGTGAGAGAGACAAGAATGGAACCCAAATCTCCAGGGCTCCCACCCAGCCTTTCATGTGGAATCACTCTTCCCTTGCAAGTGAGTTCTCAGCCTGGTGCACAAACAATGAACTTTCTTCCTCCCACCCCCCGTGAGGCCTCCCCTGTCTGCTGCTGAATGAACCCCGAAGCTGCTGGGGCAGCCAATATCCGTACTTCAGACCAAAAATAACTGGGCACTGAGCAGTTTTCCCCTTATTTTCAGGCTCTGTTATGATAATACTTCTCTGGAATCTACTTATATTCCCAACAGCTGTGGGGTTTTAATCCTTTAGGACCTCTTTTGGGGGAGCTTTCTATTTTCCTTTTTCCTGGAGCACATGCCAGTGGTGGCATGAGGGAGACAGGGAAAACACAAGAAGAATGTAATAATTCTGAAATTTATGAAACCTCTGAGGTACAGCAAGCAAGAAAGCATGTAAGGCTTTGGCTGGGTCATACAGTTGAAATTTGGCAGCTGTTCTACAGCTATAACTCTTCTAAGATGATACAGTGTGTCTATTCTAACATCACTTTATTATATATAAAATATATATTTCAGAGAAAACATTTATTTTTCTCAGAAAGCTTGTGGTAAAATTACATTTTTTTCCCCTAAGTCTAAACTGGGGGCAGGGGATAGAGGGGGAAAGGGAAGAATTATGATTAAACATTTTTCTTCATAATCTGCATGTCAAATTAACTTTCAGCTGGTTACCTTGCCCTAGTTCCACTGCCTGGATCTGTGTGAAGCTGCTTTGGGCTGCATGTCAGACGGACCATTTTATATCATCATTTGTCCAGCACAAAATACAACCAATTTCTTTTCCTTGCGTGTTCATTTGCTTTCTTAATCTCATATATTTCCACTTTTTTTTTCTCCATCAAAACTATGAGGTATAAATGTTTTATGCTTGCCCTTCCAGCTGTACCTTTTAATCTCAGGAGCAGTTCCTCTATCTTTTCAGGTGTTGGAATATCCCTTTAAAATGCAGCTACTAACCCTGCACATAAATTCTGAGTAACTCATACCAGCTGTTTAACCTTATCATCGTTTTCTTAGTCTTAGCCTATGACCCTTAATTACCTGTAGCAAGCATTTTAATTTTCTTTTTTAAAAGTGGCTTGCCCTTATTGCCAGGAGATGATATGTAAATGATATGAGCAATGAGGGCTGCCCAGTGCCCGAGGGGCCGTGGCTCTTTAGTTCCACTTATTTGGACTTGATGTTGTGCCAAGGTGTGTCATTGATGTGTCATTTGTGTCTGTCAGCAGTGAAACACCGGGTTTGTGAGCACAGCTAAAGAGGGAAGAGGGTTTGTAGCACAATAAAGAGGGACAAGAGTTTGTTAACAAAATTAAAGAGGTTCAAGCGTTTGTTAGCACAATTATAGAAGGACAAGGGTTTGTAGCACAATTAATGAGAAGGGTTTGTGAGCACAGTTAAAGAGGGACAAGGGTTTGTTAACACGATTAAAGAGGTGCAAAGGTTTGTTAACACAATTAAAGGGGTGCAAGTGTTTGTTAGCACAATTAAAGAGGTGGAGGGGTTTGTTAACACCATAAAGAGGGGAAGTGTTTGTTAACACAGTGAAGCAGGACAAAGGTTGGTAGTACAGCTAGAGGGTCAGATGCCTGTGTGTTTCGTTCCTTGTGCCTGTATCCCTTTGTTCAGGGTGCCATGGCTGGTGCTGGGGAGGAGCAGGCTGAGCCTGGAATCCCGGGTTTATTTTGATGTGTGGGATGAGTTCAGTGAGCTTCCCTTGCTGCAAAGCAAGGAGAGGGAGTGTGAGAGCCTCGTTGTTGTGAGCTGTGACTATTACAGGCTTTTCAGTATCTCCAAGGAAGGTTTCCAACGCCCTGTGATCCTCCGTGGTGAGATGAAGAGACGGAGCACTCGTGTCACTCATCTCCCCCATCTCCCAGCACGTTAGCACTGCCGAAACACAGGCTTGCACACGGAGGAAGTTATTAACCTTTGCATGCTGCGGGAAGCAGCCACTGCACTGCAGTCAGCTGAAATCTAAAAATTCATTTGGGTAATGTCAGCCTGGAACTTGTTTTATAGCACTGAGGTTACCTCTGCAAACTTCTCATTGATAGAGGATTCCTGACTGGTACGGAAAGCCTGGTTCCTCCTGTCTCTGGCCACTGTGACAACAGCTGATCTTTTGCTTGTTTGAGTCTTGTTTTCATGGTAGTTGCTGAAGGGTTTTAAGCATCCCCCCATTTTTTTGAGGAATATTTACACCTCTTATGAGATGGAGGAGCAGAGGTCGGGAGCGTCCTGGGAAATGCTGAATAGAGACAATGGGAAGCTGAATCACCATGATAATGTGTTTGTTTGTTAAGAAATGATTTCTGTATCTCCAAGATGTTTGCTTTGGGGAACTGAAGCTACCCTGCAGAATTCTAAACAGAATGGAAAATGGGAGTCTCTGTGAGGGTGGGTTAAGTTGGTATCAACACTTCAGTGCCACTCAACTGAGAGATGGGGCTTAGTCTGTACAGGATTGAGTCTCTGGGGGGCAAAAAATATTTAAAACAGAGTATTTTTAGAAGAGAGGGATTATTGAAAAGATTTTTTTCTGAAAATAATAAATTCTCAGTGTGGGGAAGAAGAGACACGGATCTTTTTCAGGCAGCTAGTTTGTGTGTAGGTCTGAATATCTTTCTGGCTTAATTTAAGTTATTAATGCCTTGACTTCCCTGGAAGCAGGCTGAAATTAACATTTATTCTCAAGAACTTGCTCCTTAGACTAAGAAACAAATTGAGATAAATTTGAATGAAGATACATGGCCTATCATCCCTGTGAACAGAAAGTCAAAATCTTACTTAACACCTTTTCTGAGAAGTGTTAGGAATGGGGTGGAAATAGGTTGTTGGAGGGGGTGCTGGTGGTTTATCCAGAGTTGTCAGCCTCAAGTCTTGTCTTTCTGCAAAGATAAAAGTAGAAAATAATTATTTTCAGTTTCTTGAGGACTTTATTTTTTGAGGGGAGAAAACATTTTTGATCTTCAGTTGCAGCGAAGCTTCATTTAGGTACTGGTGTCTGGGTGAAAGTTCAAGATTTACCACAAAGGAAAAAAAGGAAAAAAAATAACCCAACCATTGTCTTGAAGGCACATGTTGGAAAAGCACCTTTCAAGGAGAACAAAGCCTTTCCTGCTCAGCTCTGCAGTGATCGTAATCTCTGCAAGAACAGTGAGGGGAGCTCTTTGGAGAGGCAGAACTGCTTGGATGTGGGGATGTTGTGTCTCACTGTAATTGACCTGTGGTGTCCGTAGTCTTCCATCCAGTCCTTTGGGAACTTTCTACTCTTCTTTTAAATGCAATGAATATATAAACCAGAAATCAGGAAGAAGGCAAACACACCTTTCTCACAGCCCCAGTGCACTTCTGAAATTTGTTTGCATTCACAGAAATAGTCTGAATGAATATTGTCAAAACTACTCATGTGATTGAATGTTCCTGCCCTGGACTCAGATGTTTCAGTCTCGAGGAAGACAATATTATTCCAAGTGTATCAAAAAAGGAAATGAAGCCTTTGAGAGTAATATTTTGCAAGTCTTTGTTAGCAGACATCGTGTATCATTCCATCTCTGCCCTGCTCTAATTGATTTGCAAGTGTTAGGCATTTAGGGAGCGTGGGTTTATCATTTATTGAGATTAATCTCCCTCCTGCTTTCTCCTCCCTGGCAGCTCAGCTCTGCCCCAAAGCCGGGCTGGAAGAGCCCAGCCCGGGTTGTGTAACACAGGGAGAGCCTCGGGCTCTGCAGCTCTGCATTGACCTCACCCGACCTGGAAATGCCAATCCATCAGAGCAAAGAGCACTGCCCTGGCAGCAGAGAAATGCACCCCTGCAGCGGGGCAGGGCCGGCTGGGGACCAGGGAGCGCCCTCCCGGGACAGCGGGCTCACAGGCTCTAGCACAACTGCTGCGAATGCCCTCTAATGAACAGATGTAATTAATATGCTTACGCTTGTGTTTTAATAATAGCCATGGCTCATAAAAATACCACTCTGATATTCCTGTACAGCTTGTGAGTAATCAATGTAGTTTTCAGTGCACTTGGTCTGTTATGCGTTAAAAAACCCCGACTGTGGAGCATCATCTTTTCCACTATGTGTTTTAAAGAAAACCTGGGGATTTAATGAAACCTGGCTGATGTTGAGGAAATTGCCATATTAGCTACAATTTATGGTTACCCAAGTAGCTTTCATGGCTGACAAACAAGGAATGTAAAACACACATAGAAAGTTAAGCCAACAAAAGCTGTGCTGCAGTGGATGAATGGAATTGTGACCTCTAAGGAAATATCTGAAGCTTTCAGAGCTCTCTGAAGTCATAAACTACAATCAGCTCCAGGCCCTGAGGAAATCAACCACGTTTTCCTTGTGTTTTGGGTACAGCATTTGCAAAGGTCCACATCTCCTGCCAGAGGGAGCAGCAGGGTCATGGGGCCACCGTGCTGCATGTGCGCATTCAGGACCTTGTGTCCGTGGCCAGGGTCTTGTGTCAGCATTAATTCTGGGAAGTGCTTTACAAATATCATCTAATTAGAGGAAAAGGGGTAATGAGAGAGGTCCCAGCACAGCATCACTCTGAAATGCTGGTATTATGCAGAGACTGTATTCCAAGAACACACTGATGACTCTAAAGGGTTAAGGAGAAATCATAGTTTTGCCTATTTTACCCCTCCTTTTTAATAAAAAAAAGCCAATATAAAAATATTGTAAATTCTACAGAAATATCACAGAGGAGAACTTCCTAGCACTGCATTGTTGGTTAATGTGCTGCCTTTGCACCTTCTCAAATTTGGAATCCCCTGTTCCATTGGGGTGGTCCCCTGAATGTCTGGTTTTATTTCATTTCACTTCATTTCATTTCTTTCTGCCTGACCCTGAAATCCCCTCTGCAGTTCCGTGGGTTAGGTGATGGTTGTCCCTCTTGCACCCTCAATAATCCAGTTCTGCATCAATGCCCTTCTGTTCTTCAGGAAAACTCTGCTCTGTTTCCCCAGGTTATGTTTGGGCTCAGTAACCTTTCTGGTTTGTCATGATGGTTTATCAGGTAGTGATTGGTTTCTATCAGCTCTCGATACCCTTACTCATTTTCTGTATAGTTGCTTTAATTAACTCCTTTTTATCAAATTACTGGACCTTTTCTTTACTGCTACTACAGGAGATCTCTGCATTCCTGGCTTGCCCATTTTCTGGCAGAAAAGAGAAATATTCACTATTTTTTTCTCTTGGATTTGTCTCTCCTGTCTAGTCAGCAGCATGGGAAGTGACCCTTCATGCCTGTGAGACTCTGTCAAATTAAATTCCTTTAAAAAGGATTTTTTGTCTACTATGACAGAGGTTATTATAAAAGCGTTTGCTTTTCTAGCTATTTAGAGAGGGAGAAAATGGCCCTGAATGCTTTAGAAGTGTTTGGCAAAGGTAACCTTGGATATTAAAAAATAAAATAGGAAGATCTAGGGATATCACAAAATGTACCAGCTGTACCTGGATTATGACATTTCTGAGCTGAAAATATAGAAACATGAGGTGTACTGTGAGGAGTCACTGCTTATTTTCACATGCTCAAGCCAAGAGCTTTTTTCCCCCTTCCTAATCGTTGTGTTCTTTTACCTGAAATAGACTCTGAATTCCTTTAATGCACTTATGAATCTACTTTGCGTTTCCCATCCTGGAGCTTCATTTTCTCCTGCAATATGGACAGCTCATTACTCAGGCTATCAGGGAAAAAAGTTTCCTCCACCCCTTCATTCCTGGGGTTCTGTCTCTCACTAGTGACAATTAGAAATGCTTCTTTTGGTATTTTAGTGGTCTTTCAGAAACGAAACTTGCAGGTGTAGGCTACTGAATCTGCATTTAAAATCCCAAACTTTTCTACCAGGTGAGAACTTGTCACTTTTTTTAAACACCTCATCTTTGGAGAAAGAGGTGAGGAATTGTTCCCGTCCCTAGTTTGGCTGCTGAGGACAGCCCAAAGCACAGAGGTACTTTGACAGTGGCAGTGCCTGCCAGAGTCAGCGAGGAAGGACCGACAAAATTCTGTTGGCAAACAGCACTGAGCAGATGCAGATGGAATTGTGAGGCTTGAACTGCACCTATAACTCGTTACAAGGTACATTTTGCTGTTATATTTTTGAAATATGAAGTGCTTGGCTGTGTCTGGAACCTGTCAGCTGAAAGCAGCCACCTGATGTGGGTCCTGCATCCCCTGTCCTGGGATGCAGGAGGATGTGGGGCCCAGACAAGGATGTGGGGCTCTGAAGTTGCCCTGAGCCCAGCAGGGGCAGGAGCCAGGTGCTTTTATCAGGGATAATGCGATTAGCTGGGACACGCAGCACCAAGGGAGGGTAAATTTGAAGAAGAGATTTAACTTCAGTCGGAATTATAAAAGGGGAAATTGGATCTTTATCCAATGATTCCTATTGACTGTTCTTATAGATTTATGCAGAGAGATTTATTTCAACAAAGAGCTCCCTTTGTGGTCACAGGGGCCTAATGTTGACTTCTCTGGTGCTTGATTTGGGCTGGCTTTGGGGTTTAATTTTTTCGATCCTTAAGCACCTTTGTAAGTCTCCCAAATCAGGAGTCCAATGCTCTGCGAAGGTGGTGGCAAAAGTAAGTCTGGTCAGTAGTTCCCATGGACTGAAGTACCTGTTAGAGATGATGGTTTCTCTTTTTTAGCTCTGCAGGGAGCCCACAGTGTTTGGCTTCTGCCTGAGGCTCCAAGCACTCCAGAAATCATGCATGTGACTCTGGAGTTGTGTCAGGGCTGCAGGGCAAACCCAGCTGGGAAGTGCAGCCAGGGCCAGGATGTGCTGCCCACGGGAGAAAATGCCAAGTTCAGCCTCTCTGTATTTCCCAGCCTGAATTTCCTTGGCTGAAAAACAAGCAGCTTTTATTTTACAGCAAATATTTCAAGAAAATGACATCAATCCCCATCTGAGACTGCCCTGGGGGATGAAAATAACATAAGGGAAATGTTCGACCAGCATGTTTCATACTGAAATAAGCAGTGTCCAAGCAAATATTCCTGTATTGTTTCTACAGGCAGACTCTGCTCAGCAAGAGATTCTTGCTGGAACGGGACTGATCCATCCTGGTACCTGGGCCTGCAGTGAACTCAGTGTGAGAGCTGCTCCTTTCTCCTCCCAAGGGTGTTCTCAGTCCACACAGGCAGGGATTGCTCCCTCCAGCAGAACCTCTTTCCTGCACTGGGGTGATTAAAAACACCTGGCTGAGCTGCCAGTCTGGCTCTGGAGAGCTCAACCTTGTGTCCATTGGATCTGAAACTGTTGCTATGTCTTTCAAAGCAAGAATTCAAAATATTTTTTTATTTTTGACAACTTTTCTTGTTCTTATAGATGTTTGTCATGGAAAGTTGGGCCATGAAAAAATATTCTGTATTTGCACAAAGAATGGGATGTTTATCTTTTTAAAATGTTTTCTGCGAACAGCTTAAAAAATTGGAATCACTTTTGCAATTTAGAGGAAAAGTGAACTATTTATTTAAGTACTTAATCCGTTGTGCATCAAGGCACTTTAATGAATCAGACAAGAAACAGACCTGAAGTACAACAAAGGCAGCGAGAAGAATCTGCGAGCAAAAACTTGATCTCATTTGTATGTGAGTGGAAGGGAAAAGTGGTTGAAATCTCCTAGGTTAATGGAATTCTGAATGTTATCTTATGCGACTGTGGTATCTTGAGGAGCAGATTAGCAGCTGGCTGGATCAGTTTGTTGGCAGAGCAGCAGAATTCCTGAACTTTGGCTGTCTTTGGTCTCACACCTGGAGGAGCCATGTTCCGACTGCAGACGGAACTCGCCGGCCCTGGGCGGCTGTCCTGCCTCCACTCCAGCAGGCCAGCTTCATTAGCAGGAACTGATGATGAAAAAGCTGTTTTAAGGAGCAATATTAATCATCAGTCCAGCAAACACTGTTTGGGTCGGCGGGGGGAAATGCTCTCGTCCGCGCTTGTGCCCTTTCCTGCAGCCGGGCTCCCCGAGCTTGTTCCGGAGCCGCGCAATTCTCGTTTTTATTGAGGAGAGTTTGCTCCCAAAGCCTTGTCTGCTTGGTCACCCCTCAAGGAGAAAGAATGCCTCTCCATATGTCTTCAGCAGAAGGCAGTCCGGGCTGACAGATAGCAACGAGATGATGTATTCCAAGCAATGCTCAATCCATGGCAAGATAATGAGTGAGGGGGGAAGGGGGAGCTGAGCAGATCTGCAGACAGAGATGGATGCCAGGGGAGAATGCGAGGCCTTCCTGGCCCCAGAGCTGGGCAGCCAATGGTGAAGCTTGGCACACAGCACAGGATCCGAAAAAATAAAAATTTGAGGAAGAAGAAGTTGAACACTTTTATGAAGGAAGTTGTAGAAAGTTCAGATGCATGAAAACTGGTTTTTTCATTTCCTCGTAAAACAGCTCAGAAACATTCAGGAAGTGGTAGATTGAGTGGGAGAAGAAATCAGTGGAATTTTATGGGTGGGGCAAGCAGAATTTGAGAGCTAAATCTAAGGAAAAATCTGTTTGGATATACACGTGCCAGCTCAAGTGTCTGTGTGAATGTTAATGTATTGGCCTATTTTGTGCAAAACAAAAATACTTCAGTGGATGAAATTCTCTCTGTGGTACAGGACTGTAAAGGACAGGGTGGTCACTTCCAAATAACTGATCAGCTGTAAGGCCATTTGGAAAATGAACCTTGTCATCAGAGCTGTAGGACAGCCCGGAACTGGCACCTGCCCTGCTGTCATTGCATGGGTAAGAACACCAGGGGAGAGCCTGGGCCTGTCTGGCAACGGGCACGAGGGAAATCATCATTACTTCTCACTCTCCAGCATGTTGCAGAATGTATTTTAGCTGGCAATTTATCCCCCAAAGCTGCAGCTGATGTGGAGCGTCTGGCCCTCTAAGTCAGCAGCAGCAAAAAACCAATATAAACTCTGATCTTTATGTAAGAGAAAGGAGTCAGAAAAAAGGTAGCCTGCTTCAGGCAGCCTCATTCTTGAGGCAGTTGGATTTTGTTTTCTTGCTTTCCCTGTTTCCTCCTGATAAACGCTATTTCCCATTCTCCAGTTCCCTTTGTTTTCGGCCTCATTCATGCTGCATCCCACTTTGTGCTGTGAAAAGACCAGTCTCCTACTTCGTGGAGAATTCAAATTAGTTGCACACTGTGTGTAATTCACTCGCAAGGCCGAATGTCTGTGGTTAGGTTCAGACTGGCCGAGGGATGCTCCAGCTTTTCCCTGCCCTCTGCTGTGGGATTTCTCCCCCCGTGAAGCAGCTCACACCAAACGTCTCCTCCCCAACAGCAGCACCATTCCCCAGGCCAGGGTTTTGCAAGGTTAATGAGTGCAATTAGCTCAGTGCAGAGTGCTATGAGCAGGAGTGGTTCTGGGGGGCAAAGGGTTTTCCAGAGGTGTTAGGAAGGCAGCAAGCACGAGGGATGGAGGAGACGGGGCTGGGCATGGCTACAGCCACATCAGAGAGTCACTGCCCTCTGTCCCCACCAGCAGTGAACTCGTTCTGCATTTGGTGAAGTGGAGAAACCCACGAGCCCATTACTCTGCAGCAGCAAATGGCATTCCCAGGCATTTGTACAAACTGGGATTCACTGTGACCCAGCCTCTACCTGTGATTCCTGGTGCTGGGATCACTCCAGTGCAGTCAATATAGGAGTCATTCCATGCTGCAAATAGAATATGGGCTACAAAACCAGTGTTTTACTGTATTTGTCAGGTTAAAAAGACAGGACATGAGAATAAGGTTAAAACCCCACAAATCTAAGTCCTCAGGTATTGGAGAGGGAAGTATTGTGCTGCTTTTCCAGAGTGCGATCTGTCAGTCAGGACCAGCTTTTCTGTCCTTCACTCTTTGGACCTGGCTTGATCAGGGAGTGTAACTGGCAGGAGGGAAGAGAGACTTCACAAAATCACCAGCATTATTTATTATCCACCTGTCTGTTGTTCTGTTGTTGTGGGTTTGGGTCTTTTTGAGGGGTATTTTTACCCCTCAAAAGGGGTAAGGAAAAGGTCATTTTGCAGTTTCAGATCATTTGATCATTCTCCAGTCTCCCTGATTAACTGTATTCAATTCTCCTGGACTTTGCAAAAAGCAGGTGTTGAGGAATACAAACTTTGCACAGCCCAAACCAGATCTCTCCCCCAAATCAATGGGAATATCCCTGTGAAAAATGAATTGAATGTGGCACAATGTCTTGATGCCCTGGGAAAAGTAAGAGAAATCCATCTTTTCCCATGCGTTCCTCATTATTAAGAGTTCCTCATGTGTTTTTATACAGCACTGCTAACAAGCCAGTTGTGTTTTTATTCTGTCCCTCTCTGATTACATTCAGGCCCTCAGGCAAATCTTTATACTCAATAAGTCTTCTGTCAGACTATAGAAATCTTTGTAGCAATAGATTGTAATGAAGATTAAGTTGATGGGTTCATGAGTGATTTATTATAAATTATTGTGCAGTAAGGGGTATTTTTTTCCCCCCTTGTGTAGTGAAAGAATTACGTGAGTGTGGTCTCAGGGCAACCTCTCAGGGAAATGAGGAGGATAAAATAAGTCAAGAGTATCCTCAGAGTGTCCTCTGCTTTTTGATACATTTTTGGAAGGCTTTCTTGGAGATGGAGGGGTTGTCTGGTGGGAATTCTGGAGAAGTGCTTTCCCGTGGCACTCTAGGACAGGGTGATGCAGATCTGGGGAGGCACTGTACATAAGTACAAGAATATAAATCAGCTTCAAGATGAAAGCTCTTAAATCTGTTCTCTGCTGCTCACGCTGATTATCATGGCCCCAAGGCATAGTTACAGAAGGATGCACTCAGGAGGGCTACTTCAGAATTTCCACAAGTCATTACTGATTATGGATCTGCACTTCTAAGTGTTTATAGGGGGATGATTGATACACTGACGATGTACCTTTCAGAACTGCGTAAAGAGGAGCAAGGCTTGATTTGCACTTGGATTTTCATTATTTTACCATTTCAAGTGGCTCCTATTTCATAAACAGCAGCTATGGTAATGCATTTAGGATGGTTTTCATATTCATGGGTACATATATATGCATATTTTTACCAGATAGGCACCTTAAAATTTTCCAGTCATTATTATGAAATGCAATATAGCCTCTAAAGCTCATTCTGAAAGGATATCTATAATCAATTAACTGGCTCTCCAGAGCAGCCTTGATATGGTGTTTTAATTAACACCACGTTGGAAAGCAGAGCAAGCTCCTGCAGAACTCTTGCAGCAGGAGCTGGGTGTTGCAGCCCTGCTTTGCAGGCGGGGTCTCTCTCGAGGTCTGAGGGATGCTTTTTGTATCCCACAGTTCCACTTCTCAAATCCTACCTGTAGGATCAAAAGGAAGAATGAAAAGGGTTTTGTTTCCAAGAGAAAAAGAGAGTACTGCCGTAGCTTCCAAGTAAATAAGATGAGATATTAGAGCACAGCCAAGCAGAGCAGAGTTTTACCAGGGACTTGCAAGCTCTGTGCTTGAGCAGAAATGACCTCTTGCAAACCCCAAAACAGGAGGCACAGGGGGAAGATAACAGCCAGCAGGACTGCCAAGCAAAAGGAGTGTTGGCATGTGCTCCTTGCAGAGGTGTCTGCTTCAAGATCAAGCATCAGTGTAATCACTGTTGATACCTCTTTGTCAAAACCAGTAATTCTTCAGCTGTGATTTGATAAATCTATATTTATTGGTTAGCATTTCAGTGGGTCTCACTTGGCAGAACTTCATTACACTGAGTCTGCTCTGCAGCTGTCGAAGCTCGTCAGAGTCAATAATTTACTCCAGGAAAAGCTCCAGTGTTTGTATTCAAAACTTTATGGTGGTTTCTGTTCTTCTGGTCCTTTCCCTGGGAGACAGCTCTGGGCCATACCCCCAGTTCTGGGCTGAGTTTCTGTAGTTATTACCTATAGAACTTTTTTCTTTTGTTTTGTCAAACAAAACAAAAATGAAATTTCATAAACAGAAATGATTCAGTGTAGATAGATGGGTACAAATCCTGTTTGTCACACTCATAGTTTATTTTCATGCAATGACATATTTATCATGCTGGAAGTTAATAATCCATTTTTTTCTGAGGGTTTTGGGGTTTTTACTATTTCTGACTAGATAGGAAACTCCACTTTTAGAAACATAAACTTTTCTGATTGTTTGGAGTCTTCAGGGTGCTGGAAATGAAAATAGAAAATACCTGCATATGGTTCAACACAGAAGACATCCAATGATTTTAATGGGCAGTGATCTTTTCTCAATAAAAACCAACATGAATTTTCTAAATCTCTTCTGGTGCTGAAGGATTGGAAACAAATCTGATCTGAAAATGAGACCAGAACACTTGACTATTTAGCTATGTAAGAGGCATATTTTCATTAGTTATCTGGAGTTTTAATTGCTCTTACAGGTGGATGTTTGCTGAAGAGACTTTTTTTGGATAAATAAAAGAAGTAAATGACACTCTTATTCTTAGGGTTCATATCTATATTTTCTTTGTCTGCTGGTAAAATTTGCCATACAGACTGCAGGGGTGTGTTTGTCCATGCTGACATTTCCTTTTACTGGGCTTTATAAAATGATGAAAATCTTTCTGTGAACCTTGGTTGCCTCTTGGCTGCCTGACAGAGCAGGCTGTGGAAGGGAGGGCCAGGACCTGCTCCTGGTGTGTGGCTGGGGTGGAATTCAGCCCAACAAGTGTTGGGCACAGCCTGAGCATATCAGGAGAGTGATTAAATTCCTGCTGTGTGTAATAATTGCTGTATTGATAGAACAGTGGGGTAAGTGAATTTGTGCTTAATCTGCTGTGTCAACCTGGAAAAAATGTGCTTTGGGAGTGAGGGCATTTTTGTGCTTGTATTTAATTTGATACCACTCTTGGTAAATGGGTCAGTGATCTGAGGTATTGTATTTTTGGCATTAAGAGAAGTGCTGGGTACTCCAAAATGTATTAGCTTTTCTTGCCATGAAAATCACTCCGCTGTGTTTTCCTGGGCTTGGAGATGATGAAATCTGTTTGTGGCAATATTATTATTATTATTATTATTATTATTATTACTATTATTATTTTATTTGAGAGATGGGCAAAATTTTGGTCTAGCACAGGCAGGAAAAAAAGTGAAGTAACATCCAAACTTCTCTTTGAAAATACACAAATAAACTTAACAATAATAATAATAATAATAATGACAACAACAACATGCTAATCAAATAATTTGACCTTGGTGGGGCTCTAATATATCCAGCAGAACTTGGGATGTGCTGACAGGAGTTTCCTAGCATCTTATTCTGCTTCTGTGGAAAACACTGGTTGTTTCCAAGTGAAGTCTGTGGGAGGTGACTGAAGAATGCTGTTAAATTTTGGTGGGATGAGAGAAAGTTCATTTAATGCTTCACACACTATTATGCAGACCAAGGGGTTCAGGCATTTCAAAAGTAATTTCCAGATCAGTACCAAAAAATAGCAGCTTTGCTGAGATATCTGAGTGCTGCCCTGAACTGAAACAGGGCTGGATAATTTTGAGCTGGAAGCAGCGAAAATTCCTTGCAGGCTGTTAGAATTAACATGTTTGGTCAAAACAAAAGAGCTGAGATTAAAATGATGTGATTTCATCCCCATTGGACACTTCCAGCTTTGGGATAAGTGGGATTTCAGAATCAGAAATAACAGCACAGGGCAGGTGTGAAGGGCCAGAGCTAAAGGAAACCACAGCCTGAGGAGTTCCAGGGATGGCTGGAAGAGGGGAAGCACAGGCAGCAATCCCGGGAGTGGGAGCCACAGAATGTTCCAGCCCAGCCTTTCTCGTGGCTTCCCCAGGAAAACGCCTGCTCCACAGCAGAGACGGCAGCTGGCACAGGAGCCTCCTTGCTTTGCAGAGGCTACTTTGGCAGCCTGACCTGGTGCTTGCAGGGATGAAGATTCCTGCCTGGAGTGGGAGCGGGCAGTGCACTAATTATGTGCTGATGGCAGGCTCTGTGTAATAGCAATTTTCACTCAATTACTCAGTGCACAGTGTCACTATTAAACCCAATTAATTTTAAAAAACATTCCAATTTAAAGGAAGGCAATATGTTGCATTTCCACAAGTTATCTATAGTGTTAGGATGGCCAATTTAGCCAACTCTTTATTGCATTAGACAATGATACAAACAAAGCAGCAAAAAATAGCGTGAGGAGAAATAAATATCTGTCTTTCTGGTGCTGAAAGCTCCTGAGGCTGTGCATTGCAGGCCTTTCTCAGGGTCTGTCTTAACACATGCAGGTCCACAGAGGATGTTTTAAAGCAAATTTAGTTGGAGGGTAGTGGTCTGCTTTACTTATTGTTTAAGGTATGCACAGAAAATAAGTACCAGCTACGGTCAGTAGATCATTACATAAATATTCAGTGTTTTACTGTGATTTAGGATTGAATTTCTCAGAATCAAAGAGTTGTAGAATGATCTGGGTGGGAGGGGACCTTGCAGACCTCTGTTCTACCCCCTGCCATGGGCAGGGACACTGCCAGGGATCCAGGGGCAGCCCCAGCTGCTCTGGGCACCCTGGGCCAGGGCCTGCCCACCCTCCCAGGGAGGAATTCCTTCCCAGCTTCCTTCACTCATATTGAAAGGGTTTTACCTACAGGTCTTTCCTGAAGAGAGAATACCACTGTCGTGGTAAATATTAACAAGAGATTGCTAATTTGAGGCTTCATTTGGCCTATGGGAAGTGTAAGCTTCTGGTGTAACACTTAAGTAAAATTTAATAAAATACATGATGTTAAAATAAAATGTTAATAAAATACATAGCTTAAAGCAGTGGACTAGAGTCTTCTAAACAGTAAAAGAAAAAAAATAATTTATTTTGGCCTAAGTGTGAGGCATGTGCTAAGACAGCTCCACTCTGTTTCCTGGCTCTTAATCCAGCTGGTGCCGTGCACACCTGGAGAGCCCTCGTGAGTGTGTTTAAAACAGCTGGGGAAAAAGGGGAAATGAGTCTTGGTTTGGGGAAGGAGCTGTTCCTCCAATCTTAGGTGACAGCAGAGGATTGGAGCCCTGGCAGCTGTGCTGTGTCTGCCTCTGACACGGGGCTTTGGAGGATCACAGCTGCTGCCACAAGAGGAGGGACTTCCCTCATGAAGAGGCAAAGAGCACCTGACAGCCCGTGGCTAGATAAAAATTAATTGGGAAGTGAGCAAACTGCTAACTTTATGCCTGGCCTTGATGTAAGCAGCAATGACAACCTCTTTGCTCCCAGATTTTGCTGTCACTTGGTGGTGAGGTTTCCATCTGGACTGCAAGATATGTTTTAGATTTGAACTGACTGACTGGAAGAACTTAGTGGAACAACTCCATTTGCACTACTCCAAAATTTACAGGGCTGTTACCTGACAAACTGTTTAAGAAATGCTTGTAAATGTGGGTTATTTGTCATTGTTTGTTTGACTAGGAGAAAAACCTCACTCATTTTCCACCAGCAGCTTTTGCCTTCCATTGTCATTTTTAAAGTTATTTTCATGCTAAGGTTGCATGGTTTTTGTGTTGGGATATGATGGGGCTGTTCTCAGACTTCCCTTCAGGTGGGATACACAAACTGACGGGATTTTATAGTTGCTATTCCATTCCCAGATGTCCCTTGAGAGGGTATTCTGTAGCCCCCATGCCTGCAGTTTGCATTCACTGGTGCTGTGATGATTTAGCCATTTGGAGAAGGAGGTGGAAGCAAACATGGTTAAAGCACAGCCAATGCCCAGAGAGTCAGATCCTCATTAGCAGCATCTTCCAGCCATAATCAGTGAGCCTTGGAGAGCATGTTTTATCTTGCTCTCCACCAACCTTGCTGCCCACAAGTGATTTGCACTCTCACTGAGCAAAGTTGGGAACAGAATGGATAATCAAAAGTCTGAAAATGCTCTGAAAGCAAAAAAACCACCCTGGGCTCAGGGACAGCAAACCTGGAATTTAGAGCAGAAAATAAAGAACAGGGCAATTGGAGAGCAGAAAATAAAGGTCAGGGCTATTGGAGCTACAACATTGCAATTAATAATAAATAATTTACTAGATAATTTATATTAATAATAAATAATTACTAGATAATAATAATCGCTAGATAATAAATCTTTATTGAAAGAGAAAAGGCAGGAAAATATTCCTGGGGCCCTTCCATGTGCTTCCTCTGGGGCAGGAACATGTTTCCCCTGACTCGCATTTCTTACTGGTGAAAGCACACCTCCTTTCGTGCCGTGGGGAAGCGGTGGTTAGAGGGCAGCACGATGCACAGGCTGAGACCCCCCGATGTCCCAGCCCAGCCTGGCTCAGCAGCTCCTGCCCTGCCTGTCTGGAACAGATTTGCTGGGAGAAGCCACGGGAGGGGCGAGGATGGGCAGAGCTGCTGTGGGGCAGGCACGTGGCTGGAGGTGGGAGTGGGTTGGGGGACTGGGATGCTGCTCCTGCTTCATAAACCCCTCCTGGCCTGCACTGCTATGCTTCTCAGGAGACAGATTTTGGTGTGTGTGGAAATTATTTATTTTTATAATTCTCTTTCCAGCAGCACAATGGCTTAATTAAGTGGTGAGTTCCCTAAATCAGTGGTGTAAGAGTGCTCTGACACAGGGGAACCCTGTGTGGATATGCAGCTGTGAGGTGCATGTGGGAGCAAGCTGAAGGGAAAACTGGAATTCTGGGCATGGCAGAGCCCACTCCTCACACCACACACTGGCTAGAGTTGTTCTCCAGTCTCATTAAAAATTTACAGTCCTAATCTAAAAGGAGCCACCTTGGTCTTCTTTCCTCCCCTGTTGCTCTCAGTGCAAATTTGGTGTTTGTTTAATTATATTTACTCATTTATATGATTTAATAACATGCTAACCATCTAATTTATATCTGAATTTATTAGATATAATAGCATTTCCATGAAAAATTTAGTACGGCCACCACTGGATGTTTCTCTTTTCATAAGTTTATAATTTACCTCCAGAATATTACGTTTCTATGAGAAACCTAAAGATGGCACAACACAGTCTTAACAACAAAAAATTCCTTGATTTTGCTATTTAGAATTTATATTTTAAGAATTATATTTTCTCCCTTTAAATAATGAACTGTAGATGAGGGCATTCATATCTTTTTCCTGTCATGTTTAATTGGCATGGTTATCAAGTTATCTTTAAAGATTGTTCATTGCAGAGCATGAATTGGAGCCAAACTTAACAAGTAGGAGGTGGATTTGTTCTTGGAACAGTTACTGAGGGAGAAAAAACTACCCAGAGTGGAATTGCACTGTCACTGAGAGAAAGCTGAAGGGTTTCCTAAAGTATATATTTGGATTTCACCAAAGGAACACTGGCTCAGGGCAACTTAAACACAAGATGTAAACATCCTGTGCCTGAAGCATGTAGTCAGTGTTCCTTTGAGAAATCCAAATACATCCTTTATTGGAGGCTATTCAGATTTCCTTTGGTGAAATCCTGCCCTACCTTGGGAGGTGCAGGGTGGAGTGTTGGGGTTTGGTCTGGTTTCATTTTTGATGTCAATTTGGCAGCCCAAGCTCCCCCCAGTGCCCTGGAGAGGAGATCCCTGTGTAGGGGTTGTGTGGGGCTGGGTCTGGCCAAGCTGCCCCACTGTGAGATTTCAGCTCTGATTAATGGAACCTGGGTGGCCTTGCTGCTGACTTCATGGGTTAAAGTCGAGTTTAACAGTGCTCAGGTGATGTACACAGGCACTGTGCTCAACCTAAGATTTTTTTAAAGAGGATTGAACACAGCTTTTGAATTTAGTGAAAGCTTCTTTAAAAACACTGCATCAGCCCTGTCCACTTTAACCAATACTGTTAAAACGTCAGCATTGATAGACACATCTAGTTTTGTTCTGTGTCTGAATTTGAACTGAAAGATGACAGTTATAGACTTTAATATGACTTATCTCTCTCTTCAATGAAGAAGCTTGGTATTCATACTCTCTTGGTGTGAATACCAAGCTTCAGGTATTCATATTAATTAGAATGCATGGTAATGTCAAGCTGGTGAATAGTTACAATGTAAAATGCCAATTATCCTATTTTTGAATGCATCTGAAATAATAAACGAATCCATCAAGCCATGAGTCTCCAACGAAACAGATGTCTGGGATGTAAATGGATGGGAAGGACCAGTGCCATAAATCCTACAGACATTTGTCAGGCCCATGACGTTCTCTGTACCTTTGCTGTTAAGTCTGCTGAGGTTGAAGGTTTGTCCCCAGCAAGAGGGGGTTTGCCTGTGCCTGTGCCAGCTCTGGTGCTGAGCTGCAGGAGAGGCTGCCTTGGCACCTCCAGCTGCTCCTGGGGAATGGAGAGGCACCAAAACTGGCTGGCACTTGTGAGCTCAGGCCCCCATGTTGGAGTGGAATATGTGAGGTTTGTGGGAGATTTTGTTTTGTTTTTTTTTTTTTGGTTTTTTTTTTTTTTTTTTTATTTAATCTACTGTTTCCACCTAAAGTACTCAATGTTTATTTTGTTCCTTTAATGTTTCTTTTTCCCAGTCAGAACTGAAGCGGTTTAAGCTAAAACTGAGCATCTGCGGGAGTGAGTTCTGCAAGGAGTGAGTTCTCTCTGTTGGTCAGTCTCCACCAGCAGGCAAGGTAGGAAACAGCCTTTGAGCAGATTGGGCTGCATTTACAGGCATTTGATCTCTGCTGATCTGGTGTAACCATGTGAAACCTCTTCTATTATTCACTCTGTCTGCTTCAAATAATTCAGGACCAGTGGTCTCCAGCCACTTTGTGATACAGCTTGCCTACAACATTAAATTTTCAGCAGCTGCATTTGAATCAGTTGACAGTTCAAAAGCATGGTGTTGGTTTGTGTTTAAGGGATCCAGATTTGGATTTAGAACTACCTTGTTCCTGGAAATGCACCAGCACACCTAGGCTGTGAGCAGAGTCCAAAGGCATTTTCTTGCTCAGCTGATGCACTCTGCAGCTTCAGCAAAAAAGGGATGGATTCTCCAGAGCTCAAGCAAGCATATACATGATTATTTAAAGTGCTGTGCTACTAATACCAGAGTTTTGTGAGAGTTAGGGATGGGTGAGGGGATGTCAGAAGCAACTCTTAGCTAAGGAAATGGGTATTTCTATGATGAGTTCTTTGTAGGAGGATTCAGTTTCCAAATTGGTGATTGCTTTCAAGAATCTGAACTGCTGGTTTTCTTTCCTCCAGAGATTTTCACACACATTTCTATCCATTCAGGACTTGGGAAATGTTAAAAATACAAGGTGTACCAAAGACTGGCTCTTTATGAAAAGAGCCAGGCAGAGTTTTGGCTAATGTCTCTCTACAGAGCAGGTTGGAACCACAAGGAGACCTCATTATAAGCTCTATGCAAGGTTTGAGAAGCCTAGTCTGCTCTGGTGATGGGAGCACTGCAGGTGCCATAAAGAGAGTATAGTGCCCCTCACACTGAAGAACACTGGACAGGACAGAAGGAAGTAGCATTTTTTTGTTCACTTCTGACCCCACATCTGATACCTGCAGACCTGGGATCAAACCCTAGTTCAAAATAACTTCAAGGCAAAGGTGTAAGTGTGCACCCACACAACATAAATCTTTGTCTACAGTTAAGACCCACTGACATATGCCCTGTTTTGTCCTTAGGACTGGAGGGACATGCCCCAGTGGGCACAGGTGCTGCTACTCCGAGTTAAACATTCGGATAATGAGGAATGTAGCTGTGTTGTTCAGAAACTTTGACTGTCTTTAGAGGAGCAGTGGTGCATTTCCATTTATTTTTAAGGGGAGTCTGTTCAGCACTGAAAATCTCCCTTCTGTCCAACACTGTGCTCTGAGCAGTGGTGGAAGCTCATCTGACTCGTTAATTTGCTGTTGTTGTTAGGCTGCAGTTGTGAGGGTGATGGAGAGCTGAGATGAGAACCAGGAGAAGGAAGGTGACATCTGGAGACCCTGGGAAGAGAAGGTGGAAGTGCTTGCACTCCGAGAAAAGGATCCTGCCGTGAATGTAAAAAGTACATACGGGTGGCTCTCAACCAAGCTGTAGGAACGTTCTTGATCTTTGAAGTTTCCTTCTGCTTCATTTCTGTGTTGTATCTCCACTTGTCTGGTGTCTGAGAAAGAGCAACTGTCAGAAGTCAGTGAAGGCAAGAGAAGTTTTGTTGGGTCTGTGAAAGCTCTGCTTTGTGGTACAGGATCCCTGGTGATTGACTCCCTCTATGTGACATGTGAGAGTGAAATCTAGACCATGTAACCCATCTGTCCTTATCTACTTACAACACAAAGGTTCACTATCTCCTTAAAAACCCCCACAAACCCAAAACCACAAACAAACAACAGAAAAAAACCTACAAAACAGACATAAAAGAAAAACCAGGAAAAGTTAAATTAGATTGTGGTGTTAATGACACCAAGGTTGTAGGTTCAAGCCTGTGTGGGCCATTCACTTCAGCTCTGGACTCAATGATCCTTGTGGGTTCCTTCCAACTCAGAAAGGTCTGTGACTGTGATCTGTGACTGTGACTAATTTTAACTAATTGACCTTTACCAGGAGTACAGCAGAGTGCCCCCAGCACTCTGTGGGACACAGAAAGAGTGCGGGGACTGTTCTGCATTAAAAATGGATGAACACAACTTATTCTGCATATAAGGTCAAAATCTACTCTTCAATGAATAACTAGGATTTTACACACTTAATGCTTGGATAGCCAAGCAATTCTGTACATTTCATTTACTGTTAGAAATGTGTATCTTCTCAAGGGATCCTCTTTTGCTGTGTTATGAGTTGTTACTGACCCCCAGACTGTCTGTGCCCCTGCAGGGCTGATCCTGGTCTCATCCTTGGGCCACCCCTTGGTGTCAGGTTCTGTCACCATCTGACATCACTGTGTTACCTGTCTGCAAACTGAGTCCAGCTCTGCTCCAAGCACTGCAGGGGGTCAGTGGATCGAACCTGTTTTCAAAGAGGTTCTCTTAACAAAGTTGTTCATCCAACCACCCCCAGTACCCAGCAATAAGCCACAAGCCACAGAGGCCACAGAAGAATGTGCTTAGACCAGACATCCTCTTCCTACTCACTGAGATGTCTCTGTGCCTCGAGGAGCAGGTTGGAAATTCAGGAGCAGGGGTTTGTGCTTGGCAAGTGAGCAGTGCTGGCTCAGATTGCTCTGGTGTCACAGGATTTTACCAATTTGCCATTTTCTTCATCAGGAAAGGATCATTTCCCGCAGTAGGACCATCATTCAGAGATGCCTGACTGTTGACCAGCTGTGATGTAGGGAGAAACCTTGCCAGAAAATAATGAACACATGGGTGTTCAGCTCTCAGTTTCTCAGCTGAAAGGAGCTGTAGTTCCTGGTTGGGGTGGCCAGAGGTGGGACCTGTCCTGGAATTCAGGGGCGCTGAAGAAAGCCCTGCTGGCATTGTCAGTGTTACCTCAATTCCCAGTTCAAGGGTCAAAACCGTTCTACTCTCAACCAGCTCAGGAGGTCTGAGCCACCTGCCTCCTGTCCGTGGTGCAGGGTCCTGGCTGGTGGTGTTGGGCACCCCTGGCATCCCCTCGGAGCCGGTTTTTGTTTACATCTCTGAAGTTGTTCTGACCCAGACACCTGTGCTTGACCAGAAACTAGTGTAGAGCTGAAGGACAGTTTAGCACAGTGGACAAAACACACACTAGAGTGTGAAAACCAAAATGTGCCAGGGCTGTTGGCCCCTGAGTTGTGCGGGGTCATTTATTTATGGACAAACTAATTGTATTCCTTCTCCTTTTACAGCAAGAGGAGTTACAATGGCTTTTTCTTTTCAGCTCTAATTAGGAAAATGTTCTGGAAGTTCAATATTATTTATTGCCTGCATGTTAGTGACAAAATGAATGAATTCTAAAGTGATCAGTGATGGTTATAAACTTGTTTGTGGAGTTTGGGAGAGATTAAAATTAATTTGTGATGAAATGATGGTGTTTTGGTGAATTCTTATCTTATTAAAGACATGTTAAGGACTGAATTTTATTCATAAAGTGAAATGAAATAGATTCTTTAGATCTGAGAGCACTTAAGACTATTCAAAACAAGGTGGAGGATATTACCCCTGCAGATTGGGTCACCTTACAACACTTTGTGTTTATCATAGCAGAGTTAGCACAAACCCCTTACTGTTTGGCTTTTTGGTGGCTTTTTGGTTTTTTTTTGGTTTTTTTTTTTTCTTTTGTTGGTTAGATTGTTGAGGTGTTGCTTTTTTGTTTGTTTTTATGCTTTTATTTTAATCAAAGGAGTAAAAGGACCCTATTTTCCTTTCCAGTCTTTTAAATTAAACAGCTTAACAGTTCTTCTTAGTGCTTACTATATCAGAAAAGGATTTAATCTTTGAGAAAAAAAGAAATTTATTATCTTTGTGTGTTGTTGTGTACTGGCAGCTGATCCCACCCACATGCTTCAGAAAAACTCTGAGCAGTGAAACTTTGGCTCTCGAGTTTTGCTGTTCACTCACTTAATGTTGTAGCCAAAGACCAGCTGAAGATGATTTCAAAGCATCCTGTTCAGTAGTTGCACTGAAATCAAATAAACACGCTTGTTTATTTTAGTCCATGTTGCACTTCCAATTTAAATTGGGAAGAAGGGGAGCTGTTCAGAACTTGAGGTAACAACAGCTTGATCACACTCTCCCCCTTGGGTTATCCAGGCTCATCTGTACTGGAAACAGACCATTTCATTTGGAGTCTGAATTTAACAGCAAAACCTATCTACAGGAGCAGGGCTTGGTCTGTGTTTTGTCAGCAGTTCATACTTCAGTTACCTCTTACTGCAGTCTAAACAAAGAAACTTAATTTTCCTTAAAATCTGGCTAACTGCTCTGTCATAATAAACCAATGGATCTCTTGAAGCATTCAGAAACACAAATGTTGAGTTTTAACAGCATTGTTTATTTTTACATAAGAAATATAGATGAGAGAATAAGAAAATGTGTGTAAGAAACCGTTCCTTATCTATTTCATTTCTTGTTGCCTCTAAAGTAAGGGATGAAAACCAAAAATTTCCTCAATCATCGTGGTATTTCAACCTCAGTAATTTCTCCTAATAAACCTTCCTCTGCACTTGCCATCTCTGAACAAGAAATTGCTTTGAGCTATTAATTATACATGTATTTCTCTTTTTTTAATCCAATTCTCTCTCTTTGGCCTATTATCTCTGTGGAGCAGCAAACAGCAATTCAGATAGATGTGTATCATTACCATCTAAAATGCTGTAGGATTCAGGGTTTGTTAGAACCATCTCTTTTGTTAAGGTATGTAGGGTGTTAAATTTTTTCGTGTCTTCCAGCAGACTGGGAAGGCATTGGGAAGGGAGGTGCTGGCATTGTGATTCCCTAACTTCTTAGACAACTGGACAAAGTGCTAGCCAGTCACCTTGGTCCGCAGTATCCTCTGGGAAGATTCACTGATAGGCTTTAAAATATCTAAAGCCAATTGTCCCCTCTGCCATTCCCTTCTTGTTGCAGGGTGATCCCCAACTTTCATGGGATTTCATCAAGCTGGACTCTAGCAGAGGTACAGGGGCACCTACAATTAGGAATGTCCTTCAGTCTCTTCAGATGGAGAATGTCAAAGCTCTCAGATATTTTGCTCCAAGCTGGTTGTGCCTCCAGACTCAGCCTTAAACCATTATATTTTAATTGTGCCTCCAGTGATGCAGACTTGTGCCTGTTTGCTTTTTGTGCACAGTGCTTCCAGAGCATAACCTTTGCTTCTCTCTTGTGTTCAGTGTGGGGTGTTTTGCACCATTTTGAAATCTCAAAATTGAATTCCAGGTGTCAGCATGCCAAGGGAGGGAAGGCACAGCTGTGCTTGGGGGTTCTAAAGATGATGTACTGAGAAAAAGTCTCTGGTAGAAGGGTGAAAACAGGTAAGGCAGTACCTAGAGAGATCTCTTGTCTATTTTGACACTAAAGTTCCCTCTCCTGCTGCCTGTGATATAATTTGCCTCGAATTCATTGTAGCTGTAGTTCCTCTATGGCTTGTGAGTCTCTAGGGAGGTACAAAGCTGTGTGGTCAGCTTTGCATTGCTCAATTCCAACACTGGGCACAAGCACACAAGAGCTGTCCTTGACGAGCAGGGTCCCGAGCTGTAACGGCTGCAGCTAATTCCCTTTTGGAATTCTGCTCACACTGTGAAGCAGCTGTAAAATTTTGGCCTTAATGTGTGCTACCTAGAGAATTTCTGAAAATATAGTACATGGTTATTAAAAAGTGGTTTCAGGAATTATAAATTTCTTTTGCTGTATCCTGACAAAAATGATAAAATTTCCAGATGCGTCAATGCTTTCCAAATTGAGATCTTCGTCTGGCAATATTATAAAGATGATTTTAAAAAAAGAAAAGATTTAGTATCAAATACATTTCCCTGGATTTATCTCCTATTTAATATTGTAGCAGCCAAGATTTTTATGTCAGAGGATCCTAAAACTAAGTTATTGTTAGAATTAATCACAAAAGAAGTTGTCATGCCTACCAAGCACCCAGAACCAACCAGTAGCTTTTCAACCTCAGGTTTAAATCTCATAAATTTCTCAGCTATTCATATTAAAATCCTACACCCTGTGAGCAGTGCTGTGCTGCTGGCACCACAGCACTGCTCCAGCTGCACTTCACCAGGGAAACGTGTCCCGGGAGTGGGACTGACCCTTCTGTGAGGTTGCATGTGCTCAGAAATGTGTCGTACGAGCAGCAGGTCTCCTGCCAGGCCCCACCAAGCAGGAGCTTGTCTACGAAGGGAGCGGGTTTGGTTTTCCTTTTGCTTTTTGGGATCCTGGTTTTTAAGAGGATCAGTTGTCCCTGCATGGAGTCAGCACCCAAGCAAGAGGCTGTAGCAGAGACAGGCGGTGTGGGCAGCACCGACCCTGCAGGTCAGGGGACCTTGGGGGTGCCAGGGAAAAACCTGAGGGTGCTGAGGGGTGCAGGGAGTGGGGATGGGAAAGGGAAAGGGCAGCAACTGGATTGAGATCCAAGGAATTCCCCAGTGCTGAGGGAGGAGGCAGTGCAGAGTCTGAGGGCTGTGAGAAAAGAGGCAAAAGGAGGAATCAGCAGTTTTTCTGTATATCTGTACATTTTCCCACTGTTTGCAGCAGTCACTACAGGAAACATCGTGAGCAGGTTGATCACAATATCAGATGTGTAGATTCTTCCTGTCCACCAGAATCCCTTCATGGAGTTTTAAGCTTTATCTGTTTTGTCTGCAACATTTTATCTGCTGCATTGCTGTGGGTTTGCTGGTCCAAAACTCCCAGGAAAGAGGTGTTAGCACTGAGATGTATTGGATTCTTGTTCCTGTGTTTTCTCCCATTCTTGCAGAATTCTCCTTCTTAGTATCTGCTGATAAACTTTCCTTCTTAGTATTTGTTGATAAACTCTGATTAACTTTCCCCAACTCCTTTCAAATCTGGTCCTGAAAGGGCTTCTGACTGGATAGGCACAGCATCCCAGTATCTCCCATTCCTGCTGCTTTCTTTATCAAACTTGGTAGTGTCTGCTCTAAAAAGAAAAATATTTGGAAATTTTTGTTATAGAATATAACACATTGTACACAATCTGTTGTGTAAGACTTCCTGACAATGGAATTGGTGAAAATTAAATCCCACAGACCTTACCCCCAAAATCCACAACCTCCTGAATTCTGTCTCAAAAAAATCCTGTCAATAATTATTATGTGCTTATGTTTCTTTAATGTGTGCTCACATTAAGTCATAGGATTGCTCAGGGCTCAACCCTAGTGAACGTAATTTGGAACTCCACAGAGCTTTTAGATTGTGTATGGGGTGCTGAGCACCTCCTGCTTTTTGTAGTCTCAGTTCTGTCCAATTTTCCCCTGTCTTTATTTTTCAAATCTATTTTATCTTTATGGATTAAAAGTTCAGATGCAATTCTAATCAGTGTTTTAGTGAAAAAGTTTAGCTGGTGCTGCAGAGCTGCCAGGAGATCCCAAGTGGTGCAGTGAGGATGTGGGGAGGGTCCTTCCTGCTTAGAAGGCTGCTGTTCTCCAGCTGGGTGAAAGTGGCCCAGAGATGCTGTGCAGGTTTGTCCCTTTGTTCTGGTCCTTCCAGCAGATGCCACTGGTTAAAGCAGAGCAGCCTTTGCTGCAGGGATTGAGCAGTGCCCCAAGATCTGATTTGTTGGCAAAGAAAATTATCTGCTGGGAAACTGCAACAGCTGCCTGAAAGCTAAGAAAAAAATGATAAATTAACTAAAACGAGGTCCTAATTTTGTTATGGGGAAGAAGATCTCACTGCACCAAAATTTGCTAAATCCATCGTGCAGCAGAGTGAACCCACCACGAATTGTGATGTGAGAGCCACCAGGGCTGCTGCCACCCAGAGACAGGGATTTGTGGAAGTGGTTTCCATCTTTCCATGGCATTTTACAGTTCAAAGGTGTTCTCTGCCTTCCCTCCCGACAGGTTTTGTTAGCAGACCTGAGCAGTTGCTGTACTGATGTCTCTGCACTTGCAGCACCATCCTCATGTAAGCTTTGCTTTTCTCCTCAGGGCTTTGAGTGACAGGTGGAACAACTGAAAACAACATACTTCAAGACCCTTTTGCCCTCCTTCAGAGCTGTGTTAAAGTACTTTGTTATTTATATTTAATCTGCCTTCTTGGGGTTTGATTCAATGCAATAGCTTTTTGAAATCCAAAGGGTATGGGATCACACACTTGCACTTGGACAGAAATTGAAAATGCAATAATACTGTGAACTCCTGGATCTAACTGCTCTTTCCTGTACAGGGGCTCCTCACGTCCTGGGTGGTTCCAGAGAGCAGCCAGCACATGCAGAACCTGGATCTGTGAGGCTGCTGCTCAGTGCAGCCTAAAAAACAGGCTTTAAAATTGGCACTAGTGATGTGCCCAAACAGCTGCCTTTCACCATTGTGGCCCATCTCACTTTCTGCTCTTTCAACACCTTTTCAATGAGTTAATACAATATTGATAACAGAAAAAAACAAAGTTACACAGCTTTTCTAGCTCGGGATATGCCTTTTTCGGCTGGATTGCTCCTCTCTGTATTTTCCCCTATTTGCAGCAAATTGTTTTCCAGTTCCTCAAGTCTGAGAAGCTCATTTCAAACTGTTAGAAAACCCCATCTGACCTACAGAGATTAGGGCTCCTGAAGTACAACAAGCAGTTTCCTTGCTATTGAAAACAATTTTGAAAAGATTTTTTGGGATTAATTCTGTGATTGGTTTGGGCTTGGTTTCTTTGGTGTGGGTTTGTTTTTTGGTGTTTGGTTTTTTTTTTTTTTGGTTGGTTGTTTTTTGGTGTTGTTGTAATGTGTTTGTTTCGGTTTTTTGTTTGGTTTTATTTATTCTGTTTGTTCTTTTTTTTTAAGTAGGTTTATTTTTAAGCTTTTTCTCTTTTTCTTAAGGTGCACTTAGCACAAACACATTACAATACCAAGTATTTAAAATTTGTCAAGAGAACTTTACAAGAAACTCCTGATATAGAAAAAAAAAAAAAAAAGCTACTGAAAAATTAATACTATGTTCCCTGAA